>DWCF01000322.1:0-50768 GCA_018230265.1 Delias oraia
CAAAGCCCGGCTTGACTCGAAACAAAGTGATGCTGTGTGTATGGTGGGATTTTAAAGGAATCGTCCACTATGAGCTTATGCCGCCGGGCAAAACTATCGATTCTGAGCTCTACTGTCAGCAACTGATGAGTTTAAAAGAAGCCATTGAGAAAAAGCGGCCTGAGCTGGTGAACAGGAAGGGCGTGGTGTTCAACCACGACAACGCCAGACCGCACTCATCAAAAATTGAGAGACTTAGGCTGGACTTGCTAGACTTAGACGTGTTGATGCATCCTCCGTATAGCCCAGACAGTTTCGGTCACTTCAGAACTCTTTAGGAAGTATAAAGTTAACCTCAAGAGAACACTGAAAACTACCCATCAGATTTTTTAAATCAAAAATCTCAAAATTTCTACAGCAATGGAATCATGGCACTACCCATAAGATGGCAACAAGTCATCGATCAAAACGGCACATACATATTATAAATAAATAAAAAATATTACTGATTTTTTTTTTAATTTCTATGAAAAATACGAAAATATTTTTGCCCCGACCTAATATAAATTTTATAATCTATCGATATTGAAATGTTTTTGTAATTGCTTTATATAATTGTACCCTGATGATTCAATACTAAAGGCTGTCAAATACTAAGCTAAATTGAAAATTTAAATAACCTTAAATAATATAAGAAAAAGTAGAAACAATATGTAACGCTCACCTTAATATTGTTTAATTCAATAATAATAGATAAACATGGCAAATTTTTACTATTGGTGCAATCAGCAAGTAAAACAAATGTCGCGGGCAATATACAATTTTTTTTTAATATATTTACAGCGTGCTCGAAGTAGTAAGAGCAGGCGAAGCCATGCCTACAAGCCGCTACGCTAACGGAATACTAAGGATACATGTAACTGTCTGCGATGATTCCCGACCGTGGTGACGATGCCACTGCGTGCCACGCGCCGACCAGTCCTGCATATACCACGACGCAAAGCATTCTTCATCGTGATCCGTGGCGAACCAACAATAAACATGGCTAGCGGAGTCACGCAGCTCAGATAGTCTCGCACTACGTAGCTCAGCGTAAAGTGCAGCAATCTCCACACTTAACATAGATATATTTTTTTAATGATTTTAGATTCGATAGATAGATCTTACTATTTATTTACTTATAATAAGATTTTACGATCAATTAATAATGGTCAAACGTTTATCTATAGCAGTTGTTGGCGTCAATTTTTTTTAATAGACGTTAACACTAAATGAATGATTAGAGAATATGTTTTATAAGATTTTGCTCAAATTATGAAGTTTTAAAACGAGTTGATTAGTCAGACAAGTAGAGATAAATCCAGATGAAAAATATTTCCAGCCTTAATCTTAGGACCTCTGCATTGATGAGACGCTGATCTTTGATTTTATTTAATGTTTGAATTGTATTTTTTTCAGCAAATAGTCAACATTCATATTCCCTAATAGTTGTTCATTGCATTCAAGAAGATATGTCATAAACGTTTATAAAATCAACAAGGTATAATGTATACCAAACTAACAATGAAATGTATGCTGATACAGCTATTAATTTTGTTATAAATATAATAAATACAGTATAAGATATAAGCCCTCAGTTAACACAACATTCTCTACTGTAGATGAACAACTCAGCTTGTCCTCTTACATCCGAAAGCCTAGCGAACGATAATTAATCAAATTGATCGAGGGTCGATAGATTGCAAACATTATAAAATATGATCGAACAAATCAAATGTTCTTGTACACGAAGATTATTTATGTTACCGCATTGTACCACCAAAAGATCAATCTAAGAGAATCAATTAATAAAATATAAATTAGACGCTATAACTATTATATAGCGCTTAATAAAGTTTAGATAACGTCAGATAAAATAACATATCAGTCGATTCTTAAAAATTTCATTTTACGAGAGTATCTGAAATTTTTAATAAATTCTATATTTTCATAAATTTACTTATGGCTTAGATTGGTGTATAATAATTAAGTTATACAGAGGTATCTTAATTGTACTTATATAATTGTTTCATTCAAAAGTCAGATTTGTGTATGAATTACAAAACATTATATACCTAAAATAAGCTTATTGAGGCCTTTTTATAATTTTATAAATGATGGCAACGTATAAATTTATTAGCACTGTTTCAACAGACAGTACTAAAACCACTCAAAAATTGTATGAAGTTTTTAGAAATTTATGTAACCCTTAAAATGCATTTAGATGCATCGAAGTTAGTGTATCGAATCTATATTTTGAATAGAATCCAATATTTTGATGTGTCCAATGAAAGTCTCCATTCACTAATTTTTAAATCACTTGTATTTTTTGAATATTCGAAGAATGGAAATTTGTAAATACTTAAACAATTGAACTTAATTACTTATTTGTGTTGCCTTATGTACAATAAGTGATACATCCATTGGTGGAAAATGTTGAAGCAATTTCACATTTGAAGCAAAATCGCTAGTCATTATTTCGTCCCTTACCAACCTGAAGAAAAAAAAACAATTAGTTTTTACAAGGGATATTTGTCTAAACTATTAGATTTATTTAATTTGATTAAAAATGTAATGAATAATCATCAACGTACAGGATCATAGCGCAGCAGATGTTTATCAGGAAATCGAACCTAGCGGGATCTGCGAATAGGGAATCCCATAATCGCTCAACATCGGGTAGCGAGAACTCTTGTGATAACAGGAGTGTTAGCCACCTGTAAATTATATGACAATAAAGCAATTTTTGAGCAAAAATGCACATATTAGCTTTCGCAGCAACGTCTGAACCGTTGCCATTTTTGTGTGGCTTTATTTACTTCAATTTGTGTTGATGTAAATGAGGAAGTCCAGATAGTTTTCAGTTAGTTTCAGTTTTATAAATTAATGTATACAGCTTTATTTGATTTGATTTTTAAGAAAAGATTAATACAATACGAAACGACATTCTTTTTCTAAGGCTGAAATTTATAAAAGTAGATCTTTCTTGAAAAGACTTAAAAACGCATGTTTCTTTTACACTAACCAATCAGGTTTCACATGCAACGAGTAAGCCTAGATGGCGCGCATATTCAAAATTCCAATGAACTTTTAATGCTTTCTCAATAATTTTGCATTACTATGACACGATTCAATTGCATCAGTCACTTGTGGTAATCATGATGTATTGATTGTGCTCAGAGAGATTCTTTCGGAATATTGCGATAACAATTTTAACTTGAGAATTTTATGTACGATTTAAACTAATGTAAAACTATTTCCCTCCCTTTCACTATAATACAAAGATAAATATCATATCTGATGTTATTTAGAAATATTAATATTTTACCTGAAGCTATAATATTGGGGTTGTAGCTCCTGTTTCAAAAGACGCTCCCAAACAGCATAATCATTCCTTCTAAGTTGTTTACTGAGACGAAACATCATATTGTTAATACCACTCTCTGTCTCATCTAGCGAACGAATGAAAAAGTCACGGATCTCAGCCATAAGGTTTGTGAAACAGAAGAAACAATCGGCTTCTGCATTCTCTGAAAAACATAGGATTTATTTTTCAATTAAGTGAGGTTCATCTATAAATTATACTATCTCTTTATATTGTGTTCTGAAGACACATGCAATATTCATAAGGCATTTTGTTTCTTCATGATGAGATATTAAGTGTTGTCCACTTACTCAGATGTGTAACAGGTAGGTCACACTAACCTCTTTGTTCAACATCAGGGTTGACAGCAAAGGTGTGATATATGGGACCAATTATTTCATTCATTCCTTGAACATAGCTCTGACCGGGATTCAGCTTCGCATACAAGAAAAGCATTCTTTCTACCACCTCCCAATGTGCTTCTGCTCCTTCCTTTAACGGCACATAATCGCCACTTGATAGGTTTTCTGTTCGACGAATTACACTGTTGAGCTGAAACCGTGTTTATAAAAATATGAATAAAGTTGCAACATCAACAAAAGATATATACCCAACAAACATCAATAAATATGTAATTCTTCAGTAAATTTCATATAGAATTAAACATATTCCTACATTTTAATAATAAGACAAAGAGAAAGTTATAGAATATATTTCATTATGATTAATGTTAATAACAACTTCAAAGTACTTATGGTTCTAAAAATATATATTCAAAGTAAATAGTTCAGCAAATAAAATCACTACTTATTTGCTTTAATGAATAATGATACTTCATACAGACAAGACTCCAAGTTGTTTATAACAAATAAAATACCTTAACTATTCCAAGACCCCTCTGTTCCAAAGTAGAATAATTTAAAGCTGTCTGCTCCACTCGTTGATGTAATCGTTTCACCCCATTGCTATTCACTACCTATAAAAATTGTTCTTTTTGTTATCATAAATATATCTAATAATATATTACTTTTTCAGTTCTTGGCCTCTTTGTAAATATTTCAAATTTAAGTTCGAGGGTACCTTAAAGAAAGCAATACATAACAACCTGGCCTTACCTCTAGACAAGGGAATTCTGTAGCAGATTGGAAAAATGACATCTCTGGACATAATCTTCGTACATCTTTATCAATTTGCAATAAAACTTCATTGTCTTTGAAATACCTACCCCAAGAACTACTTGGACTTATACTTAGGGGATGGTCTGTAGGCATTGGCCCACCTGGAGAAACTATCATTTCCTCTGAAAATATTATATATACACATTAAGTGAAAGTTCTAAAACATTTTACATAATTAAATTAATAATATATACAGAAAAAAAAACAAATGAGAGTATGTTCATACTGAGAGTATGTACATAGACAATAATTAGGTAGATTGGAACACAATAATTAATATTTAACAAAAAAATAATAAATTAATAAATAATACAAAAATATGGAATAAAAGGATATTTAAAAGGACATCTAAGAGGTAGTTTTTGGTGCAGGTAGTGACGGTGGTATCTGTAGTGTTTGTAGTTTGTTAGCACACCTTGTTAGTGTTTGGAAAACGGTAATAAACTCTAAATGCCTTATTAAATAGTATAGAACATTAGTATAGTACACCTGGTGAGTGTAGTAATTAAAAATTTAGCTGTTATAGCATAACTAGCTAAGAAAAGTAACAACTAGTAATGGGTCTATACCATACTAACCTATAAATTCTTTATATAATGATCTTTGCTTTAGAAGTGTAGCCTCCCATTTATTCCTTTGTATTGGAATATAATGAAGTAATATTTTCCATATCAGAGAACGAAAACCTGTCTCTTCTGGTACCCCTAAATTTAAATTTTAAACAGGTTTTATATTAATACCTATATAGAAAATTAAAATAGTAACATACATAAGATATGGAGACATGTATAACACAATTACCATTAAATGTTAATTTTTGTAATTCAGTCATGTCGATTTCATCTTTACTTAAAACTTCTTTAAATGCTTTTATTCTGAAAACAAACCATTTATTTCTTAAATAGATATTTATTTATTTACAATAACACCAAAATGCATTTTAAAAAATGCAAACACCTTTATATTGATTAGTTGAGTTTTTATAATTTTTAATTTATTTATTGGATATTCTTATTAAAAGGTTAACAACAGAATTAGTGTAACATATTTTAGAATATTCGACTAATTACGCCCTCATTTTGTAAACGTGAAATATTATAAATAGAAAGTTAAAGTACCTGGCTTTATGTAAACTCATAGTATCTGTTTGATATAGTAGAGGCTGAGAATTCGAGTTACACAGTATTTTAAGCTAGTAATAATAAATGTTTACATTTTTTATTTTAATAGGAAAGATTACACGGTCTGGTCTCTGAAAGCAAACTAATCACAAGCTTGTAATGCACAGAAAATATCTAAAATTCTATGCTGCTTGGTTAAACAAAAAATACCCATAAGCACGATGCAAGCGCAGCGTACGTACTCATACTTAGTATTGATTTGATATTAGATGTTCCAAATATGTAATATAGCGAGAGACTAAATGTCGTTACTCGTATTTCATAACAAAACTCGTGTTTTCTTCTATTTTTTTTTGCTTTTGTGACTAACGGTCGCAATTTTGTTAGTTACAGTATTATTTATTATTGTTATATTTACATAAAATCATGTTCTCAAAAGTTCTATATATTCTATAGCTGTGCATGAATGGATGCTACTGAGATTGTTATTTAATCGATCCTCGGTTGTACCACACTGCACACATATATATTTATATTATAATTAGACTTTAATTTCGTTTTAATTTGTATTTATAAAATATTTGTAAAATTACATATACAAAGAATATTTAATGACATTTATTTTAATTTTAATAATTAGTTTTATAACCTGTATTAGACTTTTTGCTGGAATTACAATCTGTACATTAGAAGGTATAGTGCGTTTCATCAAATAATTCGTATGGCGTTATGTTGGTATTTTTGTAGATAAGTGTTGCCACTTTATCCTTGATCAATTACCCCAAATTATAGGAGATTCAAAAATAAACATGACTCGTCCCTACTAACTTTCAATGTCATTATTATTACTTATCATTTAATAAAATAATATTGTATAGAATTAAAAATACTATAGGTTCAATGGGAATAAAAAACGATTTTATTCTAGAAATGCTTATTTTTAAAATAATTTTCTACAATAATTATGTTTCTTTACATTTGACATATTTTTATCCTTATCGTCAGAATGATCAGTATCTTCACCTACTTCAATTATAAACCTTTACTTTTTAAAATCACAAAGTGGTACGGCTCCCTTTATAATCTTTCATTTTGCATTTCATGTAACAGTTGTTAATATAGTAAATTCCTTTCTTACAGAAACCTTAGCACACAGTTATAGCACAACTTCAAAATCATCCAGTTTTGTGAGCCAATCTAGTTTTGTGTTGAAGCTGCCACTTTATCTTCATTAGTAATTATAGAAAGATTTTTTCAGATATACCTAAAACTAACGTTCATTTTATAATTTTTGCAAGAGCACATTGCTCTTATATTATTGTATTAAACAGGTAAAAGATAGCTAGCTCCAATTTTATACAGAAACAATTTTGATTTAGTTATTTACAAATGACAAGTATTACATACCCTGACTATTCTCAGTTTTTAGTACCTACTTTATATAAAAGATCAAGTGATTTAACACTAAAAATAATTAATAAATAAGAATTAATAAATTTAATTAATAAGGTAATTAGAATGCAATACAATAGAATTATTAGAATTCTTAAGACAATAATTTCAGTTTAGTCGATTAGACAATCTGACACTGGTAACCCTATTTGACCTGTGATGTCGGTGCCACTTCTTACAATGGAAATAAGTTTTGAAGGACGGGGTCAGCGTGTTGACTTCTGACAACCAGTGCTACCAAACATGACCGATGACGACACAGGAACTGATTCATGAAACGTAAAGTAAATCGGAACTTGATCATTGCACTTCACGTACTTGCCTTATTTTGTCGATTGTTTACAATCATACAGTTTCAAAGTGATATTTTTTCTCCAATATTAAGATTAGGGATCGATTCTTATTGTTCAGGTATGTAACTATATATATATATATATATATATATATTATATTGTTCGATTTATGTATATTTCATATGCTTGATGCATGCTTCAAAACTATTCATTTGAATCAATCCGATTTTTTTTTGAAGTTTATGTTTAATATTTAAAACTGTGTACTATCCTGGTAGATCGGGTATTTTTTGCTCTTGATCATAAAACTTTATAGTTTCATCTACAAGAATGTATAAAACTTTGTCGTGGAAAATGCGCCGTTTCGCAAAATCTTACTAGTTCAAGTATATTACTATGATAAAAACCGAATATGGAAATAGTAGTTATATCATAATACAGCATATTTTATTATTTTAGGTAGTGGGAGTTAGAATACCAACTTGTAAATACTTTTTAACTCTAGGAACAATAAAAATGTGCAAAATATTGAAGAAAAGTTATTTGAAACTTAAACTAAAACCAATTTTGCACATTTTATGTCTGTAATGGAATGAAGATGGCAACAAATAAAATGAATTGAAGAACAACCCCTGCATTGTCAGTCTCAAAGGTAAGGTATTTATTTAAGGTCTTTATTGAAGGTATTTATCTGTTTAGAAACTTTTATCATAGAACTGCGAGATGTGGAGTTTCCTGTATTAGTATTGTCATATGTAACCAGTCCGTATCATTCTATATGTGTAAGTAATTGACTATTTTTTTTAATCAATTTTTTTTTTAAATAGATACATTGGCAAACAAGCAAGAAGCTCACATAGGGTAAGCGGTCCTCTGCCTATGGACACCCCCAGGCCTTGCAGAGCCATGGGTGCAGTGCCGACTTTTAACTTTTTTTATTACACTCTTTTCTGAAAGTTCTCAAGTTGTATTGATGTGAAAATACTGCTGCCTGGTGAAAACTTTTTCACTTATTGTATACCGTTAAGTTAAACATCAAGGAAAATTTTGATTCAACATTGAGTAATTGAAATTCATTCTTTTACAGTTCGAGTTAGGCAGGTAAAATAAAGGCTTGCTACGCATCTGCGGCTCCGCAAGGGCTAGGGGTGTCCATAAGTGGAGGATCGCTTATCCTTGGTGAGCCTCCTGCTTGTTTTCTACCATTTCCATAAAAATGAAAAGTTAGACTCGTAGATAAGTTGTCTTATTAGCCTTAATAATAAAATAAGGCCGCGTGGTTTTTAAGACCAGCATGAAGTGAGGGGTATTGGGTTCGATCCCCAATCTGAATAATATTTTTTTCTGTTTGTGGAAGGGCTTGAAAGTGGCCATGCGAGTGCCTTAACACTGTCTTACATGTGGAAGAGCAATGCTGGAAAGTTGTTATATTGAAACAGAGAACATTAAGTTTGTTTGCCGCTTGCCACTTTTCTCAATTTATGATAAGACATATACTACAATGAAGAAAAACTATTCTTACAGATGAACCGTATGTGGAAATTATAAGTGAAACCAATAAGAAGCTTAAAAATAAATCCATACAGGAGAGGACTCAGTTACTCTCAGCATTATTAGAAACGTGTCTCCAAGCTAAATTTTTAAACTAGATTTTCGTATGCACGTGACATCAAGTCTCAGCAAGTGATATTAAAAAGGCCTGTAAGAACTTGAATGTTGAAAGTACCGAAGATCTCTGGAGACTATCTGAGAAAATGCTAGCAGCTAGAGCCTTTAATAAATGTCATTGCTCCTTACCTGGCACAATTATTTAATGTATAGAGGATGATGATGATGGGGCTTAATTGAATAAATGAATAAATGCTAATTCGAGAGTAAGAACAAAAAATCCATCCTCCAACTCAAGGTCATGCTAATAGCAAGAACAGATATCACAGATAAATAGAATGTAAATAAAGATATATAAATAGTACAATTGATTCTACAAAAAAAATAAAGTCAATGTAAATAAAAGTAAAGAAAAAACTACAGATAAATGGCAGTAAGAACAATCAAAACTTAGGAGATAAAGTACTAAGAAATACAATTGGTTTATTTTGATACATTGATTACAATTGGCATTTATTACACTAAACATTATACTACTACTTATAATTTACAAGTTTTCTTTGCCTTATTGGACGGCCTACCAAACTCGAGCTTAGATTATTACTATTATCAATAGTTCGTCCATCGCCTTGATAGGAACTGGCATTGCACTATTATTATCCGCATCAGCTATTACATTTCGTTCGTTCGATGTGTTACATATTTTCTTAGTTTATCTGTATATTTATTACAATTAACATTGTAATCACTAAAATATATTTCATACGTTCTATTACGATTTTTTTGTTTTATTATGCCAACAGCCTACATAGTTTTTCTTGCAATGAACCATTTAACCAACACTGTTTCGCCTATCTTGAAAAATCTTGCTTCCCAGAACTTTTTCGCTTTCAATATGATTTCTCGAGCCGAACTTTTTACAAATTTTGGCATTGTAAACAGGCCTTGAACTGCACTAAGCTAGTTAAAAACTTATAAAAATGTACCACAACAATTTAACTTGACATCAACGACTACATGCTACATGGCCGACCTGTTCAATTCAGTTCCAAAAATCACCTCGGAACTCCTTTCATGAAAACTTTTAATTGACATTTTATAAAACGGTATTCATTAAATAACCATGAGGGTTAAACATATTAAAACAACGTTATTTGTATTAATTTATTTTAAATTTTTTATTTTAAAAAACGATTTAGTTTTAATTATAACTATATTTTCATTGGTTATGAAATAGCCAATAATAAATTAACGCACTTAAAAAAGTTCTAACCTGTCAAGATGGTAAGAATTAAAATATCTGTTTGTTTTCATAATAAATTATAGTTACAATTTAGATATATCGCTGTAATATTTCACTGATTTACGTCCACAAGTCTAGGTCCTAGGACCCAGGTGAACTATACCATAAAATTTGGACTACATTATACTATAAAAAAGGATACAGGAGGGCCATTTAAATGAAATCGGCAGTTGAAGGTATAAAGTTTCAGCCTATCACCCATATTTTTTCAGTCGAGTGTAAAACTGGTAAGTTATAAGACAACAGCATTTTGAATTGGATATTTACATGTGAAAAATACTAAGCCTAAGCCCTATGTGGACTAGATTTGAGATTTTAGATTAGCTTTGACGAAATTGGGGCTCGATCCCGGGCTCTTATCTTGGAGATTGAAGCTAAAGAAATATTAAATAATTGCGATAAAATTAAAGTATGCGAATAAACCTCTATAAATTGACCAATCTCATTTTGGTGTCTTGAAGATTTATTAGAAAGTTTACGATTACCAATAATTCATCGATTATGGTTAAAGACATTCGGAAATAGTTAAAAAACTTATTAGGATAAGACTATATAGGATTTATTGCGATCAGTCCAATGACTTTTCGTGAAATCGGAGGCATTATAGTTTACAGATATATATATATATATATGTATCAGTATAATATGTAATGTATGTAGGATGTTATGTAAACTCAATATAGGTAATGAATAATGTTCGACATAAATTCAACATTCATGATATTATAATACAACATTCATTATAATTTTCATGATTTTATAATAGACGAACAAATTCACTTTATTTCAATACTGTATATCTCCAGAATTATGCATATTTAATACTTTTAGTATAACTGAAATGTGTAAATATTAAATATCAATTAATACTATACGTACATTACGATTTAAATTAGACGCGTATTCTGTATTGCCATATTCATTTATTGTATTAATATGCAATGCAATGTATTAATATTGTAGAAATTAACGATTAGATAGCTTAACTCTGTAAATCAATAACACGTTGGCTTAATCCAATTAGGAATATTTCATATAAGTGAAGTATACGATAATTTATATTAACGTGGTTGTATCTTGTAGCCACGTTGAATGAAGGATATGCTGACGTGCCAATTGGCCTGGCTCGTCCGAAGTGATATTATGTCCTCACAGAATACTCAGCATGAAACGGTACTTGTACTGTTTCACGGAGTGAGTGAGGATATCGGAGTCCCTTAAAATGCCGCCTGGGTGGCGTAATAAGCCGGCAACACAACCAATGTGCGGACTGCGGCGCGGTTCTACATGTGTGGCGGTGTTCTCTTACCATAAAGGGGACCCACTTGCTCCGCTATAGAATAATTAAAAAATATATGAGTGTGATTATTAACGATTTTAAGTAAATATATACTATTATTAAATTGTTTACCAATATTAAAAGTTTTAGTCATTTGTTATTTTTTATTTTTAAGTTACATTTTAATGTTTGTTTGTTTAAGTTTAATTATAATTCCCTACCTATATTTTTTAACAAATAAAAGTTACTAACAGATCAAAGATTCATTGTTATATTTGAGTGACGTAACCGGTCATTGCATATCTTGCATAATTCGCTGCAGACAAACGTCGCTTGGCGGGAGTAGTTTTATTACATATATTCTAAAAATCCATAAATGATGAAGCTTTTAATAAAAAAAGATTCTAATTAAAAAAAATGTAATTTAATTAATTAATGCTAAATTCAATCATGAACACTAACACACTTAAGAAAGACAATACGGCTAAATTCAAGCTCTGGTTTTTTACAAACTTATATTCATTATAAAATTCAATAATTGATAAAATACCACAAATAAAGTTTAGTATCATCCCTATAAAAACGAATGACAAACCGATAAATCGATCCGATGAAATGTTTAGGCCAGCTTCAAGCAGTAAACCGAACATAATGATGCTGTATCCACCATATACTCCCAAGGTGATGAAATTTCCAAAGGAAGATAAATTACCACCTTCTGAGTTCAAGAAGAATGCAATCATCATCAATACTAGAAGTCCACCTCTGATAGCCATTTGTACAATTTTATATGCCATTTTACGTTTAAAAAATCAAAAAGAGCAATGCATGCTTCTATCGCCAATAAACAATAATATCAAAGCAGAAGTGTCAAAAAGAAAATTGGTAATAAATGCATACATAATTATTATAGTCTACAGATTATCGTCACAAAAGAAATAAGAATTATTAAAATTATTTAAACATTGATTTTGCTGAAAAATGTATTGGCTTTAGCAGATAATATGTACTTAGTAAAGATAGAATCTCTTATAATATTAAGCTAGATATTATATATACTATAGAAATATATTTTACAGTCGTTGATAGCTCATTTTCAACACACACTTGTTCTCGGCCACTGACTTTATTAAAAAATATATATATTTAAATATTAATGAAAGAAGTCATATCCGTTGGCTCTTAATTTTTGACTTTTTGACAATTCTTTTGACTTTACAAGAGTATTGGAAAGATCGACTCTAACCAAGTCTGTGTTCATATTTCATTGATATTCCTCATATTCAGACTTATACTCCATCACTATACCCGATAATTCTTCTTGACTTATACCCTGTCAAAATTGAAGACAATTAAATTTAATTCTTTTTTTATTATGTAAGATTTTATTACTATATGAAATAATCACAAAATGATTATAATTGTAGTAATTTTCAATGTTATAATCTGGGAAGCTGTTTCTTGTGGAAGTAAGAATGCAACTAAACCTGAAATAGACTACTGTAGTCATCCCGATTGTTCTTTAAAAAATCAGCATACAATGTGTGTTGCGAAAGATAAACACAGTTCTAGGTTGTTCGCATCGGGCATGACTAGGTGGATGAGATATCAATTGCTAGTATTGCATAATCGACAACGAGACAATATTGCTATAGGATTAGAACCTGGGCAGCCGCCCGCTGCAAACATGCGCAAGATGTACTGGGACTATGAGCTTGAAGAAATGGCTGAGTTGTGGGCAAGGCAATGTCAGAAGCGCCATGACGAATGTAGAAACACATTACGGTTTAACGTCTTGCAGAATATTGACGTAAGAGCAGTGGTTCCACGGGTTACAGAAGCACAAGTATTAGCAGACGCTGTTGGCGGTTGGTTCTCTGGCTCTAGACCCTTACATCCTGATTACATATGGTCTTTTAGGTTAAGCAATTGCAGCGCACCCGGAGGGTGCAACGCTCACTGGTATTCCACAGCAGCCTGGGCATCTACTTGGCGGCTAGGGTGTTCGCAAGCACTTTGTACAGCTAAAAAGAAATCCTGTGTCCATTTCAGGAAAAGACGCACACCAACTTCTACAGAAAGAATGAGTGTAACCCGCACCTCTGCCGTCACAGAAAATTTACTGCGACGGACTAAATTTACAGCAGCAAAATCTACAAAGTTCGAAGATTTCAATGTTACTAAAAATATTGGTTTAAAAGAATCTGCTTTATATCGCGGCGTATTTGAGTTAGGGGACCAGGAAGAGAAGCGTAAGCAGAGCCAAATTTTGGCGTTCACAATATGTAATTACGGTCCGGCTGGTAACGTAGAAGGCTTTCCTATTTACGAAGCTGGAACAAGTTGCAGCAACTGTCCCCAGGGAACTCAGTGTGGAGATAAAACTCACAGAGCATTGTGCTCAGTTTTAGGCGATCCAGATGCTGTAAAAAATAATTAATTTGTATTACTATTACCATGATCTGTTTTGTAATTTGCTGTTTCAATAAATAAATTTAGATCTGTTTATTCTTATTAATAGTAATAGTGTTAATACTTATTAATAGTTGTTATTACTATATTTACTTATTAATAATTATTGATTAAGAAAAAAATAATAAGTTTTTTATTGTAGTTATGACAATACATTGAAGATGGCTAATTTATATTCATCGCAGTAAACATATAAGTTATAATAACTTAGATATATACTTGTACCGCACTGTACGAAACCAGATACTATTTCATGATAAAAATATATCCAATTTGAATGAATTATAAAACCTTTTCGTCACAAAACAATCATTTAATAGGTGAAATAATTGTATCACATTTTAAAATTAAATTATGCTCACAATCAATTAGTGCAACGTAACAATGTCTGCGGTTTTTCAATTATAATATATATATATATAAAACCTTCATCAACAATCCATAGAGCCTCTTTTCTTAATATAAATCGAACGACGTAAAAAAAACGTCAGTTTTACAAATACTATAATACTACTAAAACTATTTCAATACGTAATAAGAATAATATTTATTCTTTAAATATTTTATAAAAACATTTAAAATGTTGTCAGCAGCAAAGGTCCGCATTCATGGAATGCAAGACGAGAACTGGGTCATCAAAGATAAAATCAACCAATATCGGGGATTGATTAAATTATATGGTTCGTAATTAATTATTACGCTATAATATGACAGTAAATTTAGTAATAAATATAATATATTATAAATATATATATTTAGTAATTAATAAACTAATAATTTTTTTATCACAAATGAAAACCAATGAAAATTTCATCAAATATATTATTAAATTCTGTTACACAATGCTATACTCTAGAGGCAATGATCCCAACCTATTTCTGCCACGGACCCCCAAGAATTCAAGAACCCTGTAATAAATAATAATTTTTTCGTGGGAGAGCCATGCTGAAGCATATGTGGACGCACTAATTGGGCTGACTCGTCTGAAGTGATACCATATGCACACAGAATACTCAACGTGAAACGGTACTCGTACTGTGTTTCACTGAGTGAGTGAGAATGTCGATGGAAGTTAAAAATACGGCTTAAGTGTCCATGGACGTATGGCGCGACTGTCCATGGACGGCGGCGTTCTCTTACCATATAGCAGACCCACCTGCAGGCAGGCCACACATCGCAGGCCTTCGGGTGTCCGCGGACCACATGTTGTTAAACACTGCTCTAAAGTCTAGACTCGAAGAGTGTTTAATGTTTAGAATTAGTGACGCGCTGCCAGGCCAAAATTTAATTTCCAAGTACCAAGAAAAATGTGCTATATTTATACCAAAGAAACAAATCTTTAAATAGTTTTAATTATTTTAATATTAGATACTTTTAATTTTCTTTAATATTAGAGACGATATTATAAATATGAATTTAAAATATTTCTATTATCATACTCTTACCATGACGGGTGACATTACTGTTAAGTTCATATTATAGGGTCGCATTTCAATAGATTGACAACATCTGACAACATAATAGAAAATATCCTTTTACTTTGTAACACACACAATAAACTGAGTCTATAATAATATCTAACAATGAAGGTTTGCAAGGCAGTTTGCCTTACTGTTTGTGATAAATAAAACTATCAATAGGGACATTATTATTTAGCATATACCTTAATGGTCTTTCTCTTTACAAGCGATTCCTTAATCATTTCGTAAAGAAGTCAAATTGGATTTTACTTGAAATCAGCAGTCCTGAATTCAATTTGACGAAATAGCTCATTTAATACGACTTTTAAATATCATATAAAATGAGCCATTTATTATTCAATGAATTATAAATCAGAACGTGATAGAAAAATTCACGAGGGCGATTTGGCGAAACAGAAGAAACGCTATTGCCGTGACATTAGGCAGCTTCGAAAGGATATTACTACAAGACGGGATGAGTTGGGCGTGGCAGTTTATGGCGACAAGCAGTTTCTGCGAAACGCTTTTCAGGAGCACAGACGCCTGCAACTTACCTACATGAACAGTCAGGCTGATGTATGTATGCATTTTTTTCATAAAATAACTTAAAATTTGCTGTTATTATGGAGGCTCCATAATAACAGCAAATTTATAAATAATTCAAACTCTCTTCATAATTTCTGATCTTTTTCTCTTCTCACATAATCCGTGTGAGGATAGCCGAGGCCCTTGAAATAATGTAAAAATCCGGCAATACTAGTAAAGCGCGGTTGTCTATGGCAGTATTCTCTGACCATATAGGAAATCTCCTTGCTCTGTTAAACGCTATACACATTCAAAAAAATTGGCCGAACTAAAATTTTAAAAACAGATTACTAATGTTTTTGGTTTTTTTAATTGGTTACGGTTAAAGTATTTTCATTAAATTTTTATATTATGATTGATACAGTGAAATATAGTTTTGTTTACTTTTTATTTAGTTAAAGAAATCGTATCAACAATGTTATATTAAACTTGAGCGCAATATCTACAGATTTACAACATAATATGCTTGCTAAAAGCACTACTGACACAGCATTTAATAGTTTGAAAATATATATTTACATTGGAGTAGTTTTGGCAAAAATATTTTTTTTCTAAACTTTACTGCATCTTACATATTTGTATATTTTCTTATAGTACGAAGATCTACAACAACCAAGTTCCGCGGGTGTTTATTAATATGAAATTTAATATATCTTTGTATAATTTTAATTCAAATTTTATCAAAAAGGAAAATATCATTTGTTATAATAAACAAAGGCGTTTTATAGCTTCCAATTTTTGTTATGAAAATGTCTATAAGAAACATTGGAAGCGAACTAAATAAAATTAACATATCAAACCATTCAGTCTTTTGTTTAAGCCATAGGAATTCTTTATGAAGCAAAAATTAAAAACATGGAACAATCAAAGTTGATTGCTATTTACAGAGAGTACTAGAAAGTATTCATCAGGAAAATTTTAACAAAAGGAAACAGCTTGATAGAATTCGCTATACTAAAAAAAAGAAAATGGAAAACTTTCGCCTGGCACAGGTCATTTGTTATTATTCTTAACATAGCTGTTATTTAAATTTCTTGAACATTTTTTATTCCCAAAGTGATGTCATTATAAGGATGTCATCACCCAAATAGCTACGTTATGCTATTATATGTAAGTACATTTTTAGTATGTTTTTTAACTGTTTAGCTATTACGCATAAATATAATATATTAAGTGTTTAATGTGTAGCATTGTAAAAAGTTTAACGTATTTTTATAGTTAGAGTCAGCGGAGTTGCGCGATCGTCTATTGTACGAAGTTGGTGGGAAATTACCGGCTGAAAAAAAGGAGCAAGCCGTAGCGAACTATGTTCAACGCGCAAATATTAAGAAGAACGCGGCTTTGGCAATTAAAGTTATGTACAAAAAAATTTTGGATATATTAAAAAAGGTAAATAATCGGATTAAAGTTTCACATTAGTATTTTGTTTGTTAGTTTTAAATTGAAGTTTACAGTGCAATCCAGAATAAAGAATAACTACATTCTTCATGTAAGGCGATTTTTCGAAAGTTTGATGCGTAAAATTGCATCTCATATCAACGACATTAAATTTGTAATCTAGACGACTACAATAAGAACTAGATTTGTGTAGCTTGTTTTTACAATTGATATTCTGAATAATAATATATAATAATCTAAGTTCTATCGGTATTATTTATTCAGTATGCAGCACGATTTCTGTTGGCCTGATTCTTGGCCGCGTGAAATAAACTGATACTTGTTTGTAATGTTGTCTTTTAGGATATATAATTACAAGATATTTTCTGATATTGTAGAATTATTTCGATAGTAAAAGAAAAACCTAACCTTACAAATATATAAACCACAAATAATTTGATATTTCATAAATAGTTTAGATCTCGATATATTAGCCCTTACTACCGCACTCCTACAGCTCAATGAAAAGTAAACTAATACAGTATTTCAATAAAAGAGATGTCTTTACTTTGAGTCGTAAATCTTTAAAAAATATTTTTGTTTTGTTTTGTGTGAAGCTGTTTAAACTACGGTTCTCCTGCAAAATGCGGAATAATATAAGGGCATGAGATTAATACAAGTATACTACGTGAGTTGAATTTCTATTGGGGCTATTGTTGGAATAATTAGGAGTAATTACAAACGTTGGATATGTGTTGAAATGATTATTGGTGAATGCGTTTTAGGATTCATCATATTTCACTGTAGTCTTGGAGGCTTTAAAGCTTGACTGTAGAGCACAAGGAAAATGTTTGATGGGTGCAACTGAAATGGGACAACTGGCAATAGAATATCTTGATGATAGGAAATTTGAATATAGCAAATTAGAGCAAGAGATTAAAGTCAATATGAAAGAACGTCAAAGAACATTGAAACTTGTTCGTCGTGAGGTTGCCTATTTGACTGACTCCTTTCCAAACTTAATTCGAAAAGAGGTAAGGAAAAAGAGAGTATATTCATAGAGGTTTAAATTCAATATTTTATAGCAAATTGTCTATTAACGTGCAATATAATGTAAATTTCAGTAGAACTAAACTTCAATGATTCATTTTTATATATTTTTTTTTATTAATTTTAGCAGAAATTTTTATGAAACGTATCAACGTTTAAAATCATTTAAAAGCAAACAAAGAATTAGTCTTGTAATTAAAATACCAATCGAAGAATTGTAACTGACACGATAAGTGTAAAGATAAAAGTTTATAAAAAAATATATTACACAGATTTCTGCTGGCCCAGCTAATAGACAAACTTTGATTCCTTATTGGTTTAGCTGTTATCTCAACTGATTTATTGTACACGTTCTTGCGCTCATCCGTTTGCTGTTAGGCGAATGTCTTAATTAATGTGCAGAATATTAATTAGGAGGCAACAAATTTAGATGACTTATATGAAGATGAAGATGCAGGCAGCAAGCATTCAGTGCATTGGGAGCTGGAAGAAGTAATGGCAATTTGCAAGAAATTGCAAAAAGCTACTCTTGTTCCAACATTCGAAAAAATTATCCTACGGTACTTAGTATCGTGTATAAGGAATTAGTATTTTTTGTTTAATTTAACAAATTTAAATTTATTAATTTTTCCTATTTATAGAGGGGTTTTTTAAATAACCGTCAAAATACGTAAACATTAGAAAGGACTTTTTTCGCATTGTAAACAACTTTTAATGTATGTATTGTTACGAAGAAGAGTCTGATGGTTTTAAATCATTGCATCCCTCCAAACAATTCCAAACTAATTGTGTCTTTATAAAGTTCATTTTGTACGACGAGACATAGATACGTAGACATAAGCGTGTCCTTTTGAATAGTTACACACTATATGTATTTGAATAGGTTAAAGGAGCAAACTTATCAGACTGAGCGCCTTATGATGCAATTAACTTTGAATAGTACAAAGAGAGATGCTCTTATTGAAGACCGAAAGCACGCTATAATGATGTTGGATACCTTGAAAAACATGGGCCAAGAGAAAACAGCTCTGTAAGTTCATTGTTCAAAAAAATTCGCACATGTACTATAATAATGTCACCGAAATTAAGACTTTCTGGACTTCTGCAGTCTGACATTTGATATCAAACCTCAATTTTATTGCATAGATTTAATAATAAGAAAAGAAAGTTTTACGTTTTCTCATTATAGTTGCAAGAACGCAATGTATATGTTTCTGAGATGAATTGAGAGAATTTCTAACCGGTGTATGCGAAAATGATAATTATTAAAGTGAATAAATAATCTTTGCTATAATATTAACACCTTATATGAGTTTATGCAATGTATCCAACACAAACCCGTATCTTGATTGTATTATGTACAGATATAAAGCTATTTATTTAATAGGTATCTGCAATGATGTGTAATTGAGCGTCTTACGAGAACCTGACAACCCTGATCGCTTGCCGCTTTGCGTTAACTGATGCAATGGATTTGTAGCCAGTTGACGAGAAATTGCCAACAATGGAATTCAATATGTTCATCTTTAGCATTTAGTAATAGCAAATCGCAATAGAATATTCAAGTTGTGGCAATACTGCGAATGACATTGCAGCTCTAAACTAACATCACATGTAATCACATGTGACGTTAGTTATCAACATTCGATACTATGTAATCACATAGTACCGAATGTTGGTTTGGATGCAAATGTGATTATGCCAGTAATTCGAATTGTATTTGAATAGTTCTCATACTATACTGCATGTGGGACCTATTGGGTGTATGTGGTAAAACGCACAATTGTTTGTTTTTGTTTCGATATTTTAATGTGGCTTTTTGAGGTGATCTAGAATATAAGAGACAAAGGATGGCGTCAATTATGTTGTAATAATGCCATGATAATGATTTTAGGAATTTTGTTGTTCTGTAGGTTTTTACCTAACTTAATCTACCTTACATAGGTAAGGTAACTAAAATCATAAAAATAATATGTAACTACGGCTAACAAAGCAAGTATGCTTATTTATATACTACTACAACTTGCTACAATACACCGTGCCAATTACTAGATTATGCATCATTGTGTTGGTTTCTGAAAACAGTCAAGTACAGATCGATATGCGGAAACTTTACATTTGCCTTCATGGGTGCATTATATTAGTAGTTGCAGGTCATAAGATTGAGAAAACCGTTACGTTAAAAAAATGATTTATCTGTAGACATACACAGAATGAAACTTATAGTAAGCTCTAAAATAATTTATATTAAATTGAAATATATTTACATTGAAACTACATTAAGAAAATTATAGTTATAGTTACTTTAATAATTGTGTACTGCATTGGAAAGATATAGAAAGTTAACTTTGCAATGTAAATTTTTATACTTCGCTGAATGCATCTCAGCATCATAATGCACCACTGACAAATATAGTTTTAATAATGGTTTTACCTCTAATTATATATATAATATAATTTTGTTGTTGAGTGTAATTTCACTTGGCATTTTATTAAGCGATTGTAATAGTAATTAATTTGCAGATATGTTGCTGAAAAGAACCAATTAAAAGCTGCGTTCGACACTGAGGATCGCGAAGAAAAAGATTTGACCAGTGCCCTGAACGAGAAGGGACAGTTGATCATCGAAATGAAGACTTCATTACAACAAATCAATCAGCTATTATCAAGCGTTGGTAAGTTGATCATAACAGGTCAGGATAGGCTTACTTATATATTAAGTCCTACGTTACTGACTGGTTACATTTAATTTTTTCCCAACCTTTATTTAATTTTACAATATATATATTTAAACTCCTAAGGGCGTTATCAGATTACATTTCATAAAGATTCATTGTATCTTGAATTCATAATATCTCATTGCCATTTTTTATGGAACTACATATTGTGTCCAAATATAAATAAATTTTTAAAAACGTCGGCTCGTTTAAGCCACGTAGTTTATTCGTTCAATTGTTTTTTATATAACCGGTAAGGTAACTAAACTAAAAAGGCAATATTATTAATACCTACAACCATATTACTATTACATAACAGGTCGCCTCCAACAGGTATGCATGGAGGTCGTACGTCTTACGGCAGAAATGATGATGATGATGACATATTGCTAATAACAATAGATATAAATAATTATAAAAGAAGACATATGAAAGCTTATAAAGTTATATATTGAGTTATATATAAAGTTATATATCAATATATAATTATATATTATATATTGATATATATATATATATTGAGTGAAATGTTTAGGTGCTGCTAATGTTCCGAGGCCTTTCTCGGTGCCGCCTGCGATACAGTACGCTCTCGATGGAATGATACAACCGGTGCCCGAGGTGGAAGCCGATTGTGAGTCTTTTCAGTTTGGCTATGAAAAGCAAATGCAGTTGCAATACATTATAGCATTGATAAGCGAAATCGATGACGCCCCCTTATCAACTATTTTTTTCACACGACTTTCCTTAGTTATTATATTTAAAAATTAAACAAGCAAAATCAGATATTTAATATAATTGAGAAATAAAATTTATATATCGAAATATAGGTAAAAGGCAAATTAAAAAATTAATTCGATATTGAACTGATACTATTCAAGTAATCTGTACGTTTAATTAAAAAATAATATATATATATAAACAAATTACAGATATTATAAAGGTTGATAGATATTGGTGGTGCGACATTTTTTTTTTAATAATATAACGGACAACGGTGCAAGTGGGTCTCCTATATGGTAAGAGAGTACCGTCGCCCATGGACAACCGCGCCGTAGTCTACGCATTGGTTGTGTTGCCGTCTTACTACGCCACCAAAGCGTCATTTTTAAGGGACTCGGATATCCTCACTCAATCTGCGAAACACAGTAGAAGTTTCACGCTGAGTATTCTGTGAGCCCGTGGTATAACTTCGGACGAGCTGGCCCAATTAGTGCGTCGGCATATGCTTCAGCATGGTTCACTCACGGGGAAATTGTATTGTTGTAAATTATAGTTTCAAGTTTGCGTTCGTTCTATGTAATAAATATCAAGGCACTATTTTAACTAGTGATAATTATTCAGACAATACAAATTATGTTTTTTAAGGCTGTTAAACGTTACTTATCATCGTAAATAAATTAGATGGAACAGAAAAACGTAAATCATATTTCATGTTCTTTCAGTCGACAAGTTAATATTAACGGCGAAACAAAAACTGAACGTCCTTATCCAAGCTATCTCAAAGATGGATGTAACAGCAGAAGTGAGAGCTAACGCTAATGCCTTCTATCATGGAATTTTAGCGAGAACTATGCGCGATAATTACAAGGAAGAAGTCGTCGCTGAAGGAGGTTTGTGCGCTACATGGTGAAATTGTTAAATACATCTTTATGTATGAAGTTTGAGAACTAATCATAGAAAAACTAACTTTAATATCTTTATAAATAGGTATTCCTTGGTGTACATTTTTGATATAAAATAGCTGGCGGCAAAACATTGTTTTCAGCATCAGTTTGATTTATATGAAAAGAAAAGATGTGAAGCTTTAAAACTGCTTAAAGCTGTAAAAATATTTAGTATTTTAATTAACTATGTAGGCGGACATTAAATTTTATAATTTTAAAATTTATATTTAATTTTAAAATTATACATTGAAAATACTTTTTTTAATATTCTATAGCGGACAACGGAGTAGGTAGGTCTGCCATATGGTAAGAGAACATCGCCACCCATTAACAACCGCGCTGCAATCCGCGCATTGATTGTGTTGCCGGCCTTTTTTACCCTGCTAAAACGACACTTTTAAGGGCCTCCGATGTCCTTATTCATTCTGCGAAACACAGTACAAGTACCGTTTCACTCTGAGTATTCTGTGAGGCCGTGGTATCACTTCAGACGAGACCAATTAATGCATCCGCATATGCTTTAACATGGCTATCACACGGATGCGACATTATTAAGATACTCGCCCAGCCACTTTTAAGAGACCAGAGACCGAATAAATAATAAATTATATATAATTTTTTGATTATCCGTACCGGGATTCGAACCCGATACCTCTCGCTTTATGGTACATGAATGATTTATTTATATCAGGTATGAAAATTATTAGACCGATTTTAATTAATTTATTTATTATAAAGTACAGTATTTCATTTATATTTAGGTTTAATTGAATTTGAGATGGAAGACCCGAACGTACCAGGCCATGCGGTTATTAAATTGAGAAGCAAACAGTTAGTCGAAGCTCAAGTCAGCGAGTTCGACGTACCAGATGCTCCCGCTAAAAAATAATATCCTTTTAATTTGATAGAATAAATTTTTGGTCAAATTTAACATACACATGTTGTGGACATAATTATTTACTAGAATTTTTTCTTTGTTGAATTATAATAAAAGTTACTTAATTTATAATGTTTTATACTTTTTTAAAGCAAATTTTAGGTCGATCGGTGGGTACAATTACACTAATACCACTCAGATTAGTGCGTTATAATTTTCAAATGTTTTTTATAATAAAAAAGTTGTAAAAAACGTTGAATTGTATTTTTTGATAAAAACATTGTAGTTCAAAAAATTTGAGACATAATTCCTAATTCTATATAATTAGCACGAATATAATAGTAATTAGTCAAAATTGTGTCTGTTTTGAAAAAAAAACTTAAATTTGAGTCTAAAATTAAGCATTAAAAACATATTAATAAATTGTCATTAATAAAAAAGAATAGTGTAAACTAGACAAATAAACGCGAATGTTATTCAAACTGTGAAGTGCAAATTCATGGAAAAATAAGGGCGCAGCGAATGGTTGCTATTGAAATTAGTAAAATACCCGTTTGGTAATAATTTTAGTAATGAATAAATGTTTATAATAGAAATTAGACTTGTTAGAAAGGAATCAAATACTCCTGTGACTTAATTAAGTTAAACACGTAATATCATATCTTCGAGTTTAGATAACGGGGCATAAACGAAGATACAATATTATTATCAGTGTGTTATCATGAAATAAGAATGCTACGTATATCTATGTTAAAATTTTAACAATAATATAGGTCAATTTAAATTGTTTATTCATTATATAATTCGTTATTTACCTATTAATAAAATTATACGTATGAGAGAAAGATACGTAATAAACTGAGTAATGCATAACTACTTGCCAGTAATCTTACGCCGACTCAAATTTCTTTGCTTTCTGTTCGATAATGTTATCGTAATATTATGTTTGCTTCACTATGATAAAATAAATTGTACTTGTGTAACGTGAATCGAGTTATTGATAAAAATCTTCCCAATACGTTATGGCTATAATCACCATTGTGTAGTCGCGACCTAGATGTGTCGGTGTTTTCTACGTGATCTAAATCTAAAAGTGAATGACTATGGATAGATTTAAGCAAAAGTTAAAGAAAGAAAAATGTATCGCGGACGTGAAGTGTATCAAAGAAAATATTAAAATTAGAGAAATATTAAGAAATGTAAAAATGAACAGCAGTATGCGATTAAAGGCGCCCCCTGGGAGTAAAGTGATGCGTAACATGGATTTCCACGATAGTGAAGATTGTTTCGACGACACGCCGAATGGTTGGAACGGGTCGTTCCAGCAACCACCGCCTGCGATGAACCACAACGTTATTGTTCTGTATCCCGATTACGAGATCCCGACTGACCTGTACGACACTTATCAAGAACAAACATCGGCGTTCGAAAGACATAAAAGTAATTCGGATACAAATTTAGCAGCTTCCGTCAGTAACATATGTAACGTACAACAAGAAAAAAAAGTTGAATCAGTAAGGCGCAGTGAATCTATGGTACCAATTGTCAGTCCTGTGAATGCAATTTTAAATAGTTTACCCTCAACTGTATTAAGTAGAAAAATGTCATTAGATCAGTCAGTCGTCGCTGGTCGATTCTCGCAATCAGAAGTTAATTTAAACAATTTGGGAAAGTCACCATTAGAACGAAAATCTTCTTTTTTTCGAAAAAAGATGAACAGTTTCTTAAAAAATACAACCAATTTGTTTAGACAGCAGTCCTCCGGGGAAAATAGTTTAACATCGTTGATTAACGTACATTCAAATAACCATGAAGACGAAAGTGATATAATAGAAAATCTGCCAATCCAAGTAAGTGTACCGTGATTTCTTATCTTCAATACTCATTATACAAAAATAAACCATGTTTTATATTTTTATTGTGAGAATTAAACGTAATTATTATTTTTAATATTTAAGCAGAACGTGATGAAGCATGATTACAATATGTAAGAAAATGTAAAAATATATCTGTTAAAGTATCAGATTTTGTACACTTTCATGAAAGCTAAATCCTTGTAGTATCATTAGGTACGAATAAAACGGTACGGTTTTAAACACAATTATTATTCCGCCATAACACTTTGTAAGAGAGTATTTGTAGGTAACAGTTTATGAATTATTATTAAATTGATTTAGTTGTTAACACCTTATCATGTAAGTGAGAATGACCAAACAGAGTTGAATTATCGTTTTATAATTAAACCAAGGTCTAGTAATCTCTTATCAATGTCGCAATTTATTTGCATTGCGCATGCCTTACGAATCATTAACAATGTACCTACATTTTTTCGTGGTACAGCGGACAACGGACCTGCTTGTCGCCACGATTTGTATTAAAAAATATATCTTAGAAATTGTGTTCGAAAATGAACTGATTAAAAGGCAATTTTTCAAAGTCTTTTTTGTTTAATTTCATTAGTAGGTATTTTTGTTTTACAATAACCATGCGAAATAAAATGGCCTATGATATTTGTATTCGAGATTGTTTTTGTGACATGCAATAATTTTTTTTTAGTATTGTACAAAAGAATAACTTTAATAGATTGAATCACATTACATGTGAAAACTTGTATCTAATAAACGAATATATTCATAGATTATGGTTTTCATAGGATTTGTAGTCGATAGTTGCATCGTTATGCTGTATGTTAATAATCAGTTAACAAGTCGAGTTGATAACCTCCTTTTCGGTTTTTAAAAAGTTATTTACAATACTGAACTAAATGAGGGGATCTGACAAAATACTAAATCATTATAACATATTATAAATACATTGAAAGAATGCACAAATAAATCTATTGAATAATGCCATTTTGTTTCGACTTAATTTATTTATTGTTTGAATAAAATTTTTCTACCTCATTGTAATTTATATTATTTATTTATTTAACCTACCGACATTAATAGCTTATTTATGCATATTATGAAGGAACTGTGCGTTGATTAGGATATATATGTAATTTCTTTTTTTTTAACTTGTAATATCACGTGTTTTTAATTCATTGATACATCAACAAGTACGCATTGGAAACAGTAAAAAATTATAAATGTAAACCATGATATAAAAATGGATCAAAATATTTGTATACACTCGTAACACAAAACTAAGTTTATTAGCTAAGTGGTTTTATTAGCCTACCATGAGAACACATTTATGATATCAGGTTCGAACCCCGGTCCGAACAATTATAATTTATTTTGGAAGGGCTTGACAGTGGACGAGCGAGTATCTTAACATTTTCGCACCCGTGGGAGTCCAATGCTGAAGCATATGCTGACGCACTAATTAGTCCGGCTCATGTGAACTAATACCACGGACTCACAAAATGCTCAGCGTGAAACGGTATTTGCACTGTTTTTTCGCAGAGTGGAGAGATTGCCCTTGAAATTATGCCAAATCCGGACTGTAGCACGGTAGTCCATCGACAGTGATGTTCTCTTATCAAATAATATATGTACGCTCTTTTCTAAGCTACCCAAGTCGCATTGGTTGGGAAATTATTAATATTAAATTTAGATAAAGATCTCTTGTCTACAATACTGGTAAAATGCCTACTGCATAATAAAAAAAGTTTTCGAGTACAATTTTCAAGATAATTTTATTGTGCATGATTATTGTAAAACTTAAATACCTACATGTAAAATTTAATTAAAAAAATTTCAGAAAAATTACTTTCTGACCAGTTAATTCGTTTAAAACATTGCATACAGAAACAACCACGTTACTTACAATGTTGTTATAATAAATAATTTTGTAGTTTCAGAAGTCGCCCGTTAGTATTAGTGATACGAGTTCTACGGTAACCAGTGCATCAAGCAGTATGGCCCACTTAGATCAACCCGACAATAGCAGCTCACACGATAGCACGTCCACGGTCTCTAATCAAAATAACTGTAGTATCAATAGTGAGTTAATGTTTCTTTTTAACTATCGAACACTGAATAACTGATTGTCGAGCGTGCTATATTTTACAGTTTTGTTTTATAATTTTTATTGTTGCACCACTAGCCCTGAAATTGAACATTGGGGAAGGGAAAAAATTGAATGTTACATCAGTAGTTAAGCTAAATCTTATTTATAAGTATACACATCTCAAGGAAATATAACAATAATGATTAATTCTTCCACATATTTTTTTACTGTATAGACAACGGAGCAGATTGTTCTATATGGTAAGAGAACACCGCCGCCCATGGAGGACAATCGCGCCACAGTTCGAGCATTGTATGTGTGGCCGGATTTTTACGCCGTTCAAGCGGCATTTTAAGGGCCTCCGATATCCTCACTCACTCTGCGAAACACAATACAAGTACCATTTCACGCTGAGTATTCTGTGAGCTCGTGTTATCACTTCAGATGAGCCGCCCCAATTAATGCGTCAGCATATGCTTCAGCATGGCTACCCGACGGGTGAAAACGTCAACTGTTGAATTCACCGTCATTAACTGTTGCAAATAAAAAACAATACTCAAAATGTCAATTCCATTTTTACAGGTCTAAATGAGGCTTATGTTCAAGAGGCTATGTTAACATCTAGGGCGATTTCAATGAATTCCGGCTTGGATAGTACTAGTGACAAGAAAATTAGATCTAAAAGGTAAATAAGAAATTTTATATTTTTTCGCTGTACGGTGTAAATTATACATTTAGATTCTGTATATGTTTGAACAGTCAATTATGAAACACAATCCAATACAACCATTTTATACAATAAATAAAATTAGGTATATTTTTTACTATTATTAAATTTATTTCTTAGAATCATATTATAGTATATATGAAATTGGATTGATGCGAGCTAAGACAATTATGTTTAAATTTCTTTTATGAGTATAATTCCTTCAGAGAATGTTCTCCGACCATGGAAACTCCCTGGCCCTTTCAGAGATACAGGTGCGTTGCCGGCCTTTTAAAGATGGGTACGCTGTCTTTTTTTAAGGTCTTAAAATACTATTGGTTTGAATATACCTCTGTAGGTAGTTGATTCCATATAGTGGTGGTGCGCGACACAAAATTCAGACAGACAGTTCAGATTCAGAGAGATTCAGACAGTTGTGGAACGACAAACATCGAGGTGATACGGATGAAACTTGTATTTTGCCTCGATGTTCGATGATAGATACTCTAAGAGTCATACATAAACTAGTCTATTCCAAATTATTATTTAATATTATGATATTATTTAATATTAATGAAATTATTATATAATAATTAATATATAATATATATTTATAATAATTAATTATTATATTTATTATTAATGAAATAATATTATTTAATATTATTTCATTTATATCTATTGGTGTGGGTAAGCAAATATTTGCATTAAGAATGCACATATTATATTTTTTATTAATAAAAGTGTCTATTAATAATTCTCATTCTACAAAATGACCGATCATCACGCTGGTATCAATGGTTATAAAAAAGTATGTCGCTAATAATATGAGCAATTTTAAATTGTATTTACTAATATTAATATAAATTATAGTTTTGTTAATTTTACATTCGGGACTATTGTTTTCACATGGATCCGTATTAATGTAAGACCATTTTTCCTAACCTGTGATCCGCTGACCCTTGGAGATTCGAGACAATATGTATGAGGATCCGCGGTATTATCTCTGAACCATAAATAAATGTTAATAATAACTAAAATAAATACCTAAACTGATTTTATTCCCATTTATTTTATAACGGAGGCCGTGAAAACTGCTCTTAAGTACTCTGATGCCCGTGAAATAGGTTGGGAATCGCAGATGTTAAAGATGTGCCTTACACTTCCATCCATATAAATTACAAGCTATGTTTAAATTGTCAGTCAACATTTTGTGAATAATACTACCCGTCTATCTTGATTTCAAAAAGCATTAGGCGAATTTGTAATGTCAATAATTTTCATATTTAATCTCTTTAAATATAGCGGTATGGTATTCTGTCAAAACGCACTAATTGTGTCGTTGAATAATTTAAGCCTGTTGACGTTCGGCATTCCTATTAAACCAAAATCATCGATAGTACAGTACTATTAATAAACAATAGTAATATATATATTCTATTTAGGGTAAACAATTCAATACAATATATTATAATGTTTTTATATGAATATTTACTTAAAATACATATTATTATATATTTAATACTTTAATTTTTAATATGTTGCTAAATTTAAAATTAAATTTAAAAATATGTAAAAATATAATAAATATAATAACAATATAAAAATATAATAAAATATATTAAATTTAATTATATTATTTATTATATTATTTCATATGAATATTTACTTAAAATACATGTTATTAAATTTTTAATACTTTAATTTTTAATTTGGCAACAAATTTTATTAATAATTTATATTTTTATATCTTATTTATATTTTTAAATTTGTTGCCTAATTTAAAATAAAACTAAATTTAAAAAGAAAACTTAATATTTTTTTGTATTTTACTGAATGGACCTTCTAAGCATTGTCAGTACGTTTTCAAACCGCATAAAATGAAATGTGACGTTATATTATGAGATTCATAATGTATTAATGAAAAATCAATTAAAACCTGTTTGCATAATGCAATGTAACTCGGAAGAAATACCTTACAGGGTTATACTTTTATTATCGGAATATGAATTTGATGTAACTTCTTATGGACATTTGGATTTTGAGAATCTTTAATATAATTCTATTCATACATATCTAATATACACAGCTGTTGCTTGTTAGGACATATAATAATTGCCTTTAATTTTTCTCAGAGTGACTTGGTTGGCCAGTGAAGGTCTAACCAATTACTTCAGGCGGGTTATACAAGCCGAGATGAGCAAAGACAAAGCTAAAAGTTCATTTCAAGACATCTCTAGTATACCGGAAAATGAATCATATGTTTCGAAATCGGATACAAAAGGGAGACGGCTCTCTTACCAGCGGGCAGTTTCAGGTGTAGACCCGGTGACAAATACAAAGTATCATGGCTCCGCATCAAGGAATAAACGGTCTATTGATAAGAATGAGGTAAGTTTGTTTGCTTCTATATTATATAATGAAAACTATGGATGCATTCTATGAAAGTAAATTAGACAGTGATTGATTATGACTTGCCTAGTAGCTAATTGGTTTCATAAGTTTACCACAAAGCATAAGTCTTTTGTTATCTCTTGTTTTTTATTTCATATAAAGATGTAAGAAACTTTTGACCAAAGCTATATGACAAAATAGTATAAGAAGAAATGCAATCTTACTTTGTAAATACATTTTTATTACTGCGAAATGAAATTTATCAATTTATTTATATCATCATCAGCCCATTCAAGTCCACTGCTGGACATAGGCCTCCCCCAAAGACGCCCACCCGCCGCGATCTTGAGCGATGTGGATGGATGATTTATTTATATATAAATAAAGAAAATTATCGATTTCTGCTGTGATTCATCGTCAAAGTGTAATACTTACTTGTGCGGAACATTGCCTCAAACATCTTGCTGTAAAAATTCTATGAGGCGTCAGATAGCAAGGCTGGCGTTTTGAAGATACATTTTAATAATATAAAAAGTATTGTTTGTTAAACTATCGAAGGTCCTTCAATATAAATATACGATAAATATTAAAGTAAAATATTAGGTGTATTCAATTTATATTTATTTATTGCACTACAAAATAAAATATTTGTTGTATTTCAAATTTAGCATACCAGAATTTATCATCGTCAAACTAAAAAAAACACCATTCTGTGGAATAAAAAAGCGATGCCTTATGTTGCATGTAAACTCAAAAAAAGTCGAGTGATTTTGCTAATATTTTGCTGAAACCATTTCGTCCCAATTTCTATGAGCTTACATTAGAGAAATGTGCGAAATGTACCTTCAAATCAGGTATACATTTACTTGAGTGCTGCCATTTCATTAAATCTTTCACAAAATTCAATCTCTATTTGTCATCACATTATCAAAGTGTCTGTTAGTAGCAGCATTAGAAGAAATACGTTATGCATCACGTGCAAGGTACAACTTGGATTTGTAAGTATTACATATAGATAGAATCATAATATTAATTTTAAGTAGTGCGCGTATTCGACAGAATCTTTAGAGAATCTGGTAAGGTGACGTCACGGCTAAGTTTATCGCGTGCAGCACGCACAATTCGTCGTCTAACATCGAAAATATCTACGTCTTTAGCTGTTGTATATAGTCTTAATTATTTATCGGTTGAAGCAATTATTTTGCCTTATATAAGTACTGAACTATGGAGGACGTGGATGTTCAAAACTATGAATATTTAGTAATAACAAGTTTAAAATAGATTTTGTTTCGCTGTTTTACTGTAATAAAGCTACCATCACGTTAGAATTACAATGCTAGCGATATTCGTATAAAGCAGACTGTTTGCTACGGCGTAGTCCGAATCTACGCTTTAGCATTCAAATATCATCACAATACAAATAATGAAATTAACCCTAAAATATATCCAAGTAAATATTTTCAAACTATTAATTTTAATCAAATTTATATTTGAAACTAGTAAAATATAAATTTTTGTAATCGTAATTGATATTTTTTGAAAATCGAGAGGCAAACGAACTTAGGATAAGCGCTCTTCCACTCATGGATACTCCTAGCTTTTGCTGTGCTACAGTTGTGTTACCGACTTTTTAGAGATAAGTACGCTCTTTTTATGAAGGTCCTCAAGCTGTATTGATTAATAAGCATATAATTTCTTCAAGTTCTTTCAGAAGACGTCTTAAATGTTTTCTAATAAGTATCTTGATAGATGATGATTGATTCATGATATGATTAATAACATTAAAATTAATAAAAATTAATAAATATTTAAATATTATCATACGTTATAGTTATTTAATTGAAGTTCGGTTTGTATAAAATATATCAAATATAAATTGAGTAAAATTCAAAATGTTCACGATGTTACCGAATAACATGTTGAAAATTTTGCGTAAAATAAGCGTATATCTCCATTTAAAACTGTATGGAGATTTATACACACATACACACAAAAAACACACACGAAAAATTTCAATCGCGTTAATAAATAGTGAATAATCATACAGGTAAGGTTCTCCGTTGTTTATGTAGCATACATTGAAATATGTTGAATAGATGCCGCATTAAATTATTTCAAGAACATTGCACCGTTCCAAATACCATATAAAATAGGCGCCTATGTCGCCTCCACAATATTCATATAAACTTGATTAGCATCAAAAATACCTCTGATGGCTTAACATTACCATACCATCCCGATGTATGTTATTTATTCATACGATAACAAGTAAAGTTTCAACTAAAAATAAACATTAATTTAATTGATTTAACATACGAAAAAAATATTTAGTAAAGTTTACGACAAGTTTCAACTAAAAATAAACATTAATTTAATTGATTTAACATACGAAAAAAATATTTAGAAAAGTTTACGACATTAAATGTATGAAAACGAATTAATTTATTGGTTATTTATATGAAAAGCTAACCAAAATAAATAAATCTACCTAATGGGTCAATACCCATGTCATATGAAATTTAACATTGCATAAATTAACTATGAAATCACATGTTCAAAAATCATATTCATATAAAAAAATATAGTATTACATGGAGTGACAGGAAAAGTACACTCTTATTAAATACATTATGATATACGTATCAAAATTAATATTTGAAAATCACAATAAAGCTCGTTTAGAATTAAGAGTTTAAAAGCTTATTTAAATAATGAATAGATAACAGAAGTAGAAAAATATATTTATTATATTATTTGCAACCAGAATCTTTCCCATATAAAGAATATCCGCTAATTGCGAAAATGTTGAAGGTGGGCTGCTAGGTGGAGGCGGGTTGCGCAGGTACTCTACGCGAAGGCTGCGTGTATAAATACGGGGTGCAGAAGCGGGAATTGGCAGTGGTATCTGGGGTTGACTCGGGGACGCAGGAACCTTCCGCCTGAACCTAAAACGAAAAAAAATTTCCTTCATTTATCATATTAGTCTTTAAAAAACCGTTTTTTTATGTGGAAATAAATATTGAATCGCGTTTTTTCTCAGTTATTACAGGCGCAAAAAGTTTATACTTTAAGTTTTAATTAAATTTCCTATAGCGGTTAGAGTATCTTCCGAAAACCGTTTCAAATTTCATTTGCTTCGCGTTTTAATTTAGATTAATTACAAGTTGAGGTCATTATAATTATAATATACATCAGTACAGATCACTTTGCGGTAAAATCGGGGGTAATCGAATTTAGTCAAATGTAGTTTTTCAAAGCAAATGTCTTAACTTTAGAATTAGCGAACAATAGCACCATTTATCATGAAGAAAAGGCAGCACAAGAAGCATATCACAATATGAGGTATAAGAAATAATAGCGGAAAAGGTAAAAAATTGAAATTACTTATAGTTTTATTTTTATTTGGAGCAATATAAATTATTCTTTATCAGTCATTTTTGTTGACTAGCTTTGCTTTTTTCGTATATTTTATTTATTTAACATACATTTTTTTATATGTGTAACTGTTTATTTATTTTGAAACATGATATATATTGTCTAATACGGAACATCTTATCTGTGCATTTCGAAGAAGTTCCAACCATAAATACGATCCGATAAAGACCTCCATTACCGTAGCTCAAAGGTTTTTTGCTACGCGATACATTTCCCGTTCACGTTTCAAATGTTAAATAAACAGAAACATGTAAAATAAATTCAATTATATATGAGTTGAAACATCAATAATTATATGAATAAAAGTTAATTAATTATAAATATTTTACTACAAGACGATACTTATGTATATGTATAGAATAAAATTTAAGTCTCTCCCTTTTTTTTATATATGAGAGTATGTTTATTATTCGTTGTTCTTGTAATACCCGCTGCTAAATTATTACCTTATTTATATTTGGATCAAATTTTATATAACACGAGAGTGTGAACACCGCAATATATTAACATAGTATATTATTAGACATTAGAATTTATTTTGCAATTATTATTTAGGTTTTAATATTTGCACATTTCCATAACTTCTTAGTAGCACATTTCTTAGTAGGGTTGCCTGCGAGAAACCACTTGATGACTTCCCCTCTTGTAAATCTAAACAATAATATCTTTTTTATAGAATGTTTCTTATTTATTTAAATAAAGCAATAATTTAACTAAAATTTGTATGTAGAGATATTTATATAAATTGTTTCATTTTCGTAAAATTTCATAAGCATCTTTTAGTAAATTATTTTAAATTTTTATTTAAATTTCATAAATTTGATTTAGAATTCCATAAAAACTAAAAAATACCTTAGAAAAAGTAAAATGAAATAACATAATAAAAAATAGTTAAACAACAGATTCATCTTCAAAATTAATACAACTTATTACAAATTATAAGAATAATAGGTTTCAAATATTTAATAAATTCTAAATAAGTCATAAACGTACCCTGATCTGAAAATAAAATCAAAACATTATTTTTGTTTTGCATAAATACTAAGAATTGGCGATGTTTTCAAAATAAATTTGTTGTTAAAGCGAGAATTTTGCTATTTAAGCTGATAAAACAAACCTAATGATCAAAATATTTACGAAATTAATTACTTAAAAAAGTACACGGGATTTTTCATAAAGAAATCATTAATATCCGTTTGAATAATTGTATTATATATATTGAATTTAATGTTAAATAAACGTAAAAAAAATCCTTTCGAATTAAAAATCTTTTGTTTTGATGTTTGATTCTTAACATTCCTCAAATCACAACTACCATTGAGGATACCACAACAATAAATAACTGCTATTAAACGGTAATGAATAAATTAGTGAGATTTTATGTTTTCCACTGCATGTGTCTTACGTTAATTTAAATCGTTAACTTAGGAAATAATTACCGCTATATTATCATTTTTTTATGATGACATCAGATTTTATATTAAAATTTTTTCGATAATCTGCTAAAGTCGTAATTCTAAGCGATCTTTTTGAAATGAAAATTCAATGAATAAGACAATAAAAGATTATTCGAATAATGGATATTCATCATTGACTTTGTAGGGCGTTCTAATTTCATTACTCGATTCGTTTTACGGTGGATTTTAAGATTAATAAAAATATGTATTTGGATTTACGAACCTATATTATTTTTAATATCTTATTTATATGTTTTAAAGTTATTTTATCCAGTTGTAGACTCCAGAATATATCTTTACGAAGAATGGAATTTCGTAAATTAGAATTTATTTTAATTAAGATTAATAATATCAAATGTAATATTTTAATAATTCTATTTTTTAGTATATTCAGTATACATATATATAGTACAGAAATACCGTGACAGTTATTACTGTTTAAGAACGCAGTGAGCATAGTGATTGAAAATTTCTTTAAATGCTTTTATCTTAATTGAAAGTAGAACTTGTTTTTTTGCGCTATACAAAATCATTTGGAGTCGCAGTAATCAATCTCCGTGATAAATACGTCTATATTATGCAAATGTTTATCTCCATTGATGTAGTATTTATAAAAAATAATTAATTGTATTAATATAGATACAGCTATGGTTTCTTCCATTTAGCATGGTAATCAAATAGATAATTATTTTATTTATAGTGTAAGAAATCATTCATTATTATTTTTTTTTATTATATTGATGCACTCTAAGTTTGTTTATTATGTATAAATATTTCTTTAATTGTTTATAAACAATATACTTTTATTATGATTCTGTAAAGATAAAACATGAAAATAACTCAACAATAATAAATACAATCAATATTTTAATTCTTTAAATGAAATATTTAATTCAATATTACGACCAACTTACAGTAGATTGATATTGACGGAAGTTTTAAAATTATTAAAATAACTGTAAATGTTTAAAAATATAAGTTAAATTATTTTATAATAATAAAAGGTGAATTGTAACAAAGAAGTAATAATGTTTTTCATAGAGAAAATTTACTGAGATTCACACAAGTAAAAACTTATGCATTAAGTATGTATGCTGTTTTATTTATTTTGACATTATACAGGTTACACATCAAGACATGAATTGACGTGAAAATTGCGATGCCGTAAACTCACAGATATGAAGTCCCTCCGTCGAGATAGGGCGCGGAGTGAGAGCCCGGCTGTTTCGGGCTCTCACTCGTCCCTCGGCCGAGGTGTTGTAAGTCACTCCTTATAATATAAATATGCTATGTTCATAAGGTGACTATATTATATCTATATGCTGATGATAGAATCTATTCAAAATGAGGTCTTCGCTTGCGTGGGCTCCTTTTGAACAATTTCACCTTTTTAATACATTTTTTTGCTACAACTTAACAAGAAACAAATTGTGTTTGCTATCTTACGTCTACTATCGAATGTACTGCATTATTTCCTAAGTTGTATTAACACAAAGCGTATTGTATAATATGCCTTTGTCAAATTCAAATGATACAAATACAATAGTTTCCCAGTTTGGTGTGAATTTGCAATGCAACAACATATATTGGAAATTTCAGTATTGTTTGACAATACCGTTGGTACCGATTACGTGCAAATAATAGAAACTTTAGTGAAATTGATTCAATCAACCGTATTTAAGCTCTACGACTAACCGCGTTTAATCCTTTACGAAAATGAAACGACAAATATATCCTAGAATGGTCTGGAAAATATATGAATTATATTGGTGTTGCAAAAAAATAATCATTTAGTATGTAGGTTTTAATACTTGTCAAAAAATAACATTTAAATGCGGCTGAACTTTGCAATAAATGATCATACAAATCTGTACTAATTTTTTATCAATGAAGATTACGTTTTTTGTTTTTGTAGTAAGTTGGTAACGAGTTCGAATGTAATATTTGTGCAGCACTCAAAACAAAAACTTTTGAGCTAAAACGATTCAACTTTACAGCCCATCCATCAAACCTAATTCTTAAATTTCAGATCATATAACTATTTTAACATATATCTCGGGTTCTCTATCCATCATGTGTATTATCCATCAAATCTGCTTAATTTTCAGATCATATACCTTTTCTACCATAGTGCCACGTACAACATTAGTTGTGTATTCCTCTTTTCAATTCCCGTATAATAAATAAATACAAGCAGTTACACATAGTCAGAAGATTACATGAAAAAAAATGTTGAAATTAAATTTTTATTTAAAAAACGAAGTATTAAATTCAAGGGTTTCATTTATTTCATTCAATTTGAATACATTTTTCTTAGCGGTTAAGGAAAAGAAAGCTCATTAGCTTATTGATATTTTACTTGATTTCACTGTGTCTGCAACTAAACCGATTCCTTACAAATATATGTTACCCTGATAGGACCTAGGTTGCAAAGTTGGATTATGCTCTTTAAACAATCAAATAACAACTTAAATATATACCTGAAATGTGATCGTAAGATGAAATATTTGATAAAGGTGAAAATTACTAAACAAACAACGTCATTAAATTCGTAGTTTCCTTCTTAATATCCAAGTAATTTACTAATAGCTTCTTGACAATATTACTGTTGAGTTACCCAAAGACAATAATTCATTGTATTCATGTCAAAGGCATATTGAATAATTTCCATCGAGCGTAGCCACCAGATGTAGCAATTATTGTATCCAGCTAATATATTGTTTAGCAGATATAATTACTTAATATGTGTAACTGAAACTATTTCTACGTTAATAACAATACAATTAATTTGATACTTGTATCTGATTACGGTTTATGTGAAATTAAAAAATAATTATGTAACTTTACTATTGTAAATAAACGTTTAAAATCTAAAAAAGAATTTGACGTACGTCACTTATCTAAAGGGTTAGGAAATTATAATGATATTAGAAAAAGAAACATCGGAAATAATTGCCGACAGTATTACTGATACATACCTAATCTAATTGATATCAATGTCAGGTTACTTTGATGCAAATTTTAATTCGTTGTCCGGTTTTTATTTTCATATCAAATATACTTCTTAATATATTAAATGTTCCGAATTCCAATATTACTTATAGTACTTATTTTTATGAATATATTATTTGTGTATATTAAACCGTCCTGTAAATTAAGAATAATTTTAGAGAGCAAAGTTTAATACGGAACCTTTTGTACGCCTTAGGCTTCGTCGGGATTTGCAAAGTTCGAATGTAGACTACCCCTATATATTGCAAACTTTTGAAACTGTAGTTTTCTATAGTTTGATAAAATTTATTAATTCCTAATTCTTTAAACGTTATTTGTTTAATAAACTATGCAGTATATAAAACGTAGGAAACATTACTTTATCACTGACAAGTAAAACTTAACAATATACCTAGATGAACTTAACGAAAGCCTGACAATTTGACTAAATTAATATCGAAAGATGAATGAAAGGAATGAAATATGTCCTAATTTTCTAAGCGGTGCAAGTTTCACATGTTTATTATTAGACATACATATGAAGAAAAATAATTTGATCCAATTTTCAAACTTTTTAAGTGAAAAAATTTTGGTTTGGGTTTCCTTAATTTATCATGTTGTATAAGTGCTATAGAGTAAACATATTTTATCTTTTATTTTCCTCAATCTTTCGCTCCTAAGAAGAATACGATTTTGCCTAAATTTTATCGACAGTCTTCATTCTAATTCTAAAACTAACTTTATATCTTTAGTATCCAATAAAAGAAACCAACTTAAGTCGTCATGACTTATGTTAATATATTTGCACCTGTGCCAATCAGTAAGCGTGGCCAATTTTAAATATGCTTTGATAGTACCATTTTGGCCTACTGCCACGTTCCGTTTTACACGTTATATAGCCTATGTGCTAAACCTAGTTTTCAAACAAATGTATAAAAAGGCTGTAAGATTTTACATTCGATTTTAATAAGACTTGAAGTAAAATTATTTCTCTTAACAAATATGTTAACGTAAGAATAAGTTTGTGTATCATCATCATCATCATCAGCTTATTCAAGTCCACTGCTGGTCACAGGCCTCCCCAAAATGGGGATTTATTATGCTTTAATCACCACGCTTGGCAGGCGGGTTGGTGATCGCAGAACATCTGCTGTACTCGAAAGTTTGTGTATAGATACCATTAATTAATATAATTTTTAGAAGGTTGCAGAAGAACCGTATTTAAATTTGTATAATTGGTTTCATATAAAATAAAATATAAACGAGTTTTAACCGAATTTCATTGATATCCCAATAAAATATTCCTTTTATCTACAATTATAAATTTCACCGTGTTTATAACGTATAAAACATAGACTCAATCTGATTTAATTTTATCTCTAGTTGCTCTAATTATATCTATTTAATTGGCAGGCGTATATGGAGATACAAAACCATTTAGCGGAGTTTTCAAGAAGCGGCGTGCCATCCTTACAAGGATTTATACTTGGCACTATTTCTGAAAACTCGCTATCATATCTTATGTGGTCAGAGCAAGCCGGCAACCTTGAACAAATATACAATTGGGCAAGTAAGTACAATTAAATTTAACAATAACTATATTTTTATTTATATCTTTTTTTAATACCTTTTTTATTTTTATAATTTTTTATTTTTTATTTCAATTAACAATTCAGACAATTTCAAAATTTTAAAAATATTATATCATATCTCGTGTAACTAAACTTTATGTTGTCGTGCTGTTTATTTTCATAGGTTGATAGACAGACAGTATTGTAAACATGAAAAGCAATATTCGTTGGCCTCTCGAATAAAACAAAACGATTAGAATCTATGCCCGACCTGACAACATACACGGTTGTTTTACAAAAACATTTTTTAAACTACGGCTGCATCAATGCCTATCCAATATGATAGTATTATATCACAATAAAATTACTAGCTGTACTTTAATAATACAGTATTACAATGTGATAATGCTTATGCCGAATGAATCAATATATATAGTGAATTAAATGCTTTGAACTTTGTCCAATACGCTTTTAATTGATAGTAATAAGCACGTCTGCAGCATAGCGTACGCTTAAAGCCAGAGTCCTTTATTTAAATTTATTCAATTTGTACGCAATATTTTGTCTACTGATATAAAATTTCACGTAATGTAGTTGAACGCAAAATAAAATTACTGTAATATCAATTCTTAGTAAATGAAAGTTTAGTATAGTTCCATATATCTAAAGCATATAATGCTACTTGGCAAATTATAACTTGCCGATTATATAACAAATTACTTATTTTAAATTATATATATATTATAAATTAATTATTAAAATTATTTACGAAGAAAACGAGTCGAGCATTAGCAATAAACTTACGTGTTTTCGGAAAATCATTTATTTAAATGGCTTTTGGATTTTCTGATTGTATCGGCAATTACAACATTTTTAATATCTACGTATTGGAATAAAATTATTCATACTTATATAAATTAAATCTCTTATATTACATAAATTTCTTTTGAAATCGATCATTAAAATACTCAATTTATTAGATTATATCCTATTTAGCAGTTTAGACATTATCTTTTCGAATATCTAAATGCTCATATATTTTAATAGTAATAAATATTCTATATAGATATAGAACAAAGTAATATGAAGTTCCACATGGCACGGAAATAAATCTTTATTCCACTTATGTTTATTATTTTTCAAGGCTTGTTAAAAAAAGCTTAAAAATCTTCTTTAGTTAGATTTTATTTAATACTATTGGAACGTTAATTAGTCAAATAATAATAACCAAATTATTTATATAGATCGAAAGAAAGATTTCATACAAAGGGATAAGTTAACGTTTTTGTATGTAAATATGCTTTATCAATTTACGTTAAAGTAATAACAGAAAGAATCATTAAAACTTTTTACTTTCGTAGTAAACATTATATTTTAGACGGCTCTTGATATTCTGTCAATGACCAAACATTTAAACAGTAGCTTTTTCTAGTAGATACTTCATGTTGTCAATGCACAAACGATTCGCTTTTCAATGTTAATTTACTTGTATAACATATTAATATTCTAAAATTAATTGTTATGATAACAAATTTTCGATTAAACATAATTTTACGCATTCACGTACAAAATTATAATCTATTGAGTTTATACGCTGACTTGATTGTTTCCATTACGGAGACAGGTCTAAATTGATACGATATTTTTGCAATAATTGTATTCGTTCGACAAAGCCGATTTGTGAGTTAATACCAGTCTTTGTAATTTCATAGAAAACATTTTTTCTCTTTTGCTATTATTTCATATGTTTTGCTAACATATGCTCTATTACTTTACTTGAATCAGTATATCTTATATCCTATATCTAAGCTATTTTACATTTAGACAGTGAAACTTCCGATCTCTTTCTTTTAGTATAACGGACAACGGAGTAGGTGGGTCTCCTTTATGGTAAGAGAACACCGCCGCCCATGGATTACCGCGGTGACGGTGGGTCAGCACAATAGTTGTGTTGCCAACCTTTTTCGCCACTTAAGCGGCATTTTTATGGACCTCAGATATCCTCACTCACTCTGCGAAACATAGTGCAAGTACCGTCTCACGCTGAGTATTCTGTGAGCTTGTTGTATCACTTCAGACGAGCCGGCTCAATTAGTGCGTCAGCATATGCTGAAAAATGTGGGCGAGCCATGCTTCAGCCTACCTATCAGACATTATTTCTTCTAAAATACTGAAATTAAATTGAAATTATCAGATAGTTTATAATCTAGTATCAGTTCAGCATTCTCTATTCATAGTTCAGTTCATCTATCCAAAATATACCTTCAATAATATCTACTGTAGCTATAAATAATCGTTCAGGACTAGTAAATATTTTAAAGCTAATTCTATAATTACTCCTCAAATTTATCGATACGCTATCGCGTTAATATTTCCAGACGTTAAGTACGGTCATAACCGATGAAAGATTTGTGCAATAAAAATAAGTCATGCCATTAATTACACTAATAGCTGGCGAATATTTCACGCCAATTCACTAAGGAGGATAAAATTCTTCCGGTAATTCTTATGGTTATGGTTGAGATAAATATATCATTAATATTATGCAGTAATGGTTTTTTTTCTTTTTAACTATTTTATTTTATTTGTTGCTTTTGTGAAGTGTAAATAGAGTAGATATTAGTGTCACGAATCACTGGAACGAACCAAATACGGTGAGTGCCCAAATGCCCGTCGGCATATAGACACCGTACTTCACTCTGCCGTTCCAGGTGGTATCCACTAGTATAAAAGGGACAATAAAAGCTATCCACAACTTTTTTCGATAAAGTAAACAAAACGACGCACCTTTTTGAAATGGTATTTCGCGATTGATTCAGCGACATACAATTACAAAAATATATTGGCAGCGGAAATTATTGCAAGGCACATGGAGTGTTAAAAATATAAGCGATATATATATATATATATATATATATTCGATTTTTATGTGTGATGCTTGTACACATGGATATACTATATGATAACGATATCGTAGAATTACATTTGAAAAATAAAGTAATATTGCAAATATATATATATATATGTATGAAAAAAGGCTTAATGTTTTCAAATCTTAAAGTAAATTAAAGTGACAAGGTCTGATAAAACTATTTGTGAAACCCCGCGAAGTTAGCTATTCGCACATCGGAATACAAATGCAAGAATATTTAGTAATAGTTATTATATATAATTGAACAATGTTAATAGGGCACCTCAATAAAGTGTCCTTACGATGATGTTGGAAAAAAAATGATTTAACTGCAAACACAAACTGCAAACTGTTAAAATATTATCTTCTGCTTTCTATAAGATAAGCTATTTATATATTAATTTAATACATTTAGTAAAAGATGATTACAAAAATATAAGAACGTACTTATAAATATTCTTTTAAAATGATGTCAATAATTAAGAATATGTTGTAAAATATCTGGAATGCTCATTCTTATAGTTGCGAACTTTGAAAGTGTAACAAATATTGGCGAAAGCAAGGTAAAGAGTTCCTAACAAGATTCGTGCGAGTAAGTTTTTAAACTCACATATGGATAATTTTCACTGTTAGTTTATTTGGCTTTTATAAAACTGGAACTATATTTGTAAGTTGTATTATTGAGAGATGTCGACTAGGTAGGTTACTAAATTACAACAACGGTTTTTTTTTATTCTGTACACGTGGGGTTTGCAGGTCCCTTGGACGGCTTACCTTCAATCGTTGGTATCAATAGACGTTCTTTTAAAACCACGAATAATGATTAATATAAAAAGAATAGAATATCTGACGACCGAGCAACAAACCACGCTTTGGTTTGCTGTATTTTACGTCAATTGAGCGGTATAATAGCTTAAGCAGGATTTTTAAGGGCCTCCGATATCCTCAATTACTCAATGAAACATAGAAGTACCGTTTCAAATACAGCTACCATTTCTTGCTGAGTATTCTGTGAATTCTATACTCTCTCTCGACTGCTCTCGCACCGGTAAAAAATACTATGCTCTAAAATAATAGGTTTCGGTTAAGATTTTTTAGTGACGTGTACGAAGTTGTGTGAATATCTTAGTTACAATAGTTATCACCCTTCGTCAGAGCAATAGAAGACGCTTGTTAGAAACGTATTATTACCGCCCTTCAAATAGGTTTACGACAGAACAAATAATCGTTTAGCCATAAAATTAAAAGAATGTAATGAATTGTATTGGACTTCGTCATACGAAGTAAAAGTAATAAACTATTGTTTAGTATGAAACTGAAAAATCATTATTATTTATGAAAGCGGTGGCAAACTAGCAGGAGGCTCACCTCTTTTGCCCATAGACACCGCCGGCCTTTACAGGGTTATGGATCTGTTGTCGGCCTTAAATATTAAATCGTCTTTCATAATAAAATTACTATTTATACCATAGTAAGAGTAAATTAAGGATCTATTAAAATAATGGTATTGTGATTTTTGTTTTCATTAAATTAACTAAAAAAAAGCCTTTATGTTACATTTTGTTATATACAATTTGGTTTTTATCCATTGATAAATAATAAGAATTATTTTTTTCAACAGCTTTAGATGAGACCGAGCAAAAGAAACAAGCTGTCGTGCGTGAACTCGTGGAGACTGAAGCAAACTATATCCATCACTTGATGGTTATTGTAGAGGTAAGTCTTATTTAATAGAGAATTGAACGAAAGTATCTATTTTCTCAGTGACAATATTTTCAGAAAATTTAGGGTTTTAATAAATGTCATGTATTTGCCATTGATAAATTTTACAGAATAACAGATAATTGTTGTTTGGCTTATTTAATCCTAGTAGAAAGGTGTTAACAATATGTTTATGACGATAAGGTTTATGGATTAATAAACTGCTACATTCTATTATAACATAATTTCCATATCTCCTCACAATGGATGACTTTTCAGATCACCTTCATAATATTAAGTCAGCGTTAATGCTAACAAAAGGTTAATTTTGTTAGCGGAACGCAAAGAAGACATAAGATCGATCACAGGCCCTTATTGTGTGAAAATTTTCGCTAAGGTTTTCCAAAAGCAACCATAAATATTGATGAGTAGCAGTAGGTGATTTCAGCTCATAACTCATTCAGTACTATGACCGCCTATATTTTTTCGACTAAGATGTTACAATAAATTAGTCAGCCATTTCAAACATTATGACTAAATAAAGAAAAAAATATCGAAATAATGATATACTTAACCCGTGCTTCTTTTTTTTTGCTAAATCATACCTGGCTAAAATGTGCGAATATATATTTTTTATATATAGTATAGCGGACAACGGAGCAGGTTGGTCTCCTATATGGTAAGAGAACACCGCTGCCCATGGCCAAGCGCGCCACAGTCTACGCATTGGTTGTGATGCCGGCTTTTTACGCCACTCGAGCAGTATTTTTTTAACGGTTTCCGATATCCTCACTCACTCAGCGAAACACAATACAAGTAATGTTTCACGCTGAGTATTCTGTGAGCCCGTGGTATCACTTCGGACAAGCCGGCCCAATTAGTGCGTCCACATATGCTTCAGCATAGCTCTCCCACGGGTGCGACAGTATTAAGATATTCTCCCGGCCACTGTCAAGCCCTTCCAGAGACCGAATAAATTATATTATTGATAAATTTATAATTGTTGGGACCGGGATGCGAACCCGATACCTCTGACTTCGTGATAGACCTATTAAACCACTCTGCTACGAGGCTCTCAATTCTACTGTATCCTTGCAAAATATGTTATATGAAGAAGTAACATGGTTATAACATATCTACTATAACATGATATTGATATTGATATGCTACATAAGGATATCGAAATTTTAAATCTTCTCATGAGTTAGGTCTATAAATTGTAAACCAAAAAGACGTCAAGCCTTAGTATATCTTTTACTATTCTCAGGATAAAATTCTTAAGATATCTACGTTCAATATTCAATAGGTAGATGCAATAAAGGAGTTTGCTTTTATATCAACGGAGAATAGGAACGTTGAAATAGGTCACGCAAAATTGGAAGGCACTCTATATTGACTTGTCTACAAGTTCATTGAATGAGTACTGAGTACAAGTAGTCAACGAGAATCATCCATTCCTAAGGATTTTTGCTGTAGTTTTTAAACAACCTTTGTATATAATAAGCTGCCATTGTTATATTATAATATATATTATAAGATATGGAATTATTTAAAAAAATTGTCTGGTCCTATTTAGGCATTCGCTTGGCTCGAATGGCCGCTGTACAATAAATGGAAAGATTATAATAGACGAATTATACTAAAACGATACTACATGCAAAATATTGCTGAAATCAAATTTCAAATAACTTAATGAAATAACTCATAAACGAAGTGCTGAAGTTATTTGTTTTTTTTTTGTAAAATGCAGCGTTTTATAAAATTGTGATTTATTTTTGTCTGACGTGTATAAATTTTAGTGTTCGAAAAATCCTTACAATGTTTATGCCTAAATGCCAAACACAGTTTTCAAAGCATTTTTGCGGTCGGAACGGTCTTTGATCGCAGTAGCAGTACTGCGAAAGTGACATCTAGTTAAAAAGTCTTAAATGCAGGGCTATATTTGTTTTATATCTTCAAAAAAGTGATGAACCTTGAAAAGTAACGCATATTATGAGAGAAGAGAAGATAGACTAGGCCAGTATCATGAGGGTCGCGGGCAACCGCTGGCTCCAGATCGCTCAAGCTCGCAATAGGTGGGCGTCTTTGGGGCAGGCCTATGAGTACCATTGGGCTTGATAGGCTCATTATGATCAGACGAGTAGCAATAGTAATATAATAAAGCAATAGTAGTAGTAATATAATATAATATTCTCTAGATGAAAAAGCTAAGCTACAAAATGTTAAACATTGAAGAGACTTAATGAAAAATGAATTAATTAAAATCGCAATGGACTTTAAAAACAATTTTTTATACAGCCTAGCGAGCCCGATGTCAATATTGTAATACTATTCGGTTCCGGCGGCGGCACGGCTTCACAGTAAAGTGACCGCAATTTTTAAATTAAAATATTTCCAATGATTACTCTCATTCCCGTATTTTGTGCTTCATATGAATGTGTCAGCAACTGTGCATATGTAGACAACCAGTTGATATTGAATTATTCAAAGTGAAAATAATTTTCCAATTATAGGCAATGATGATATCAAAGTAACATATCAGGCGTAATATTTTGTAGTGAACAAAACGTTTTAATTGAATTACTTTAAAAATATGAAGGTATAAATATTACCTTACAACATTGAATCGACAATTGTTTGATATGTCGTCTTTGACTTAATATTTTATTTAGCGTAAAATGGAGCAGGTGGGTCTCCTATATGGTAAGAGTACACTGCCATGGATAACCGCGCTACAGTCCACGCATTGGTTGCCGGCTTTTACACTACTGTAGCGGCATATTTAAGGGCCTCCGATATCCACACTTACTCAGCGAAACACCGTTCAAGTACCGTTTCACGTTGAGTATTCTGTGAACCCGTGGTATCACTTTGGCCGAGCCGGCCCAATTAGTGAGTCTCTCCCACGCGTAAAAAATTACTAATAATGTACTTAAAAGGATCAAATTGCATAGGAATTATTTAAAAATAAAATAATTTAAAGGTGAATAAACATCAAATATATGCAATCAAACGACTAAAGTATTAGTTTATTTTTTATAAGGCAGATAACGCAGCAAGCCGATGTGTTATCGGCTCTTTATGGTAACCACCACCCATGAATAAATGAGTCGCCATTCGTGCATTAATTGTGTAGCCAGCTTTTTAGCTTGACCACAGAGCTAAAAAGCATCCGTTATCCTCACTCTATTTATTTTGTATATTCTAACTCAATGGTATTACTCCAGACGAGCCGGCTCAATTAGTGCGTCAACTTACGCTTCAGTCTGACTCTGTCATGGGAACGTATTTTTAACTCGAATAATTTATATAATTATAAAATAAGGTAAACAAATTTTACTATATCTATAAAATAGATTTGCTCATGAGTAGTGCAATTTCGATATTACAAACTGAAAGGGAACATACATAAATATACATTGTTGTAATTTTTTTTTTTTGAAGATATTTTTTAAAATATTTTGAATTACCACATCATTATTAATCTTTCATATAATTTCTACAACACTATTAAGAGTTAAATTAGAACTAAAAAACTAGAGTCATTTAGGTAATAAAATTAGGTTCTTTTTTGTAAATAACTGTTAAAATATATCACGACATTAATCTCATGTTAAAGTTTGTGATAGGTATCAAATTTACAGAATATTTTCTATATTTGTTAAACAAAGTTGCTTTACAGTTTTTCATTTATTGTTTATCTTTTTTTTTTTCATTTTCATTTTATCATTTATTATCACTCGTATTAAATGAATCTTTATACAAACCCTTTAGGTACTTTTACTGATAGTTATACCAAACTTAGATGCCACAAAACTTTGGCCGCTTCAAGTACTTAATGTAAAACAATTAAAAAGAGACTTTGTAGTATAGTATATATGATCTTGATTATAAATTTTTATTCCATTAAATCTCAGTGGAGAGAAAATAAAGTGTACGTGTTTCAATTTAGCTCCAAAAGAAAAGAATTACATATTTTCTCTTTGTCACACAAGGTAACTTTATTACAAAGAGCTGTTTACCCTCGGTACTTCATTTAATTTTAACTTAAGGGTCTTGAACCTGGGAGAAAAGGCATTATATCTAATCAGGAAAATTATAATAGCCCGTGGCTTTTCATATTAAAGATAAGAGAAAACATTGAAAATGCATATTCATTCAGTAAGTTTGTTGCTATATAATATAAAAGTAATTTACTTTTCGTAAATAGTAATGACTAAAAAATACATATTTAAAGTGATGGTCAACTATCGTTGCAAAAAGCTATTTCAAAATAAATGCGTATTAACTTTTATGGTACATGATTTATATACTAGAATTGACATTAAAAGGATAACTCTGATACTGTTGCTTCATTTTCCTTTTACATGCTTATTTTATTGGATAATAAGAATATCTAAGATATTCGAAATCGACTGTGGTATTTGTGAAGCGAAATAAATTACAAACTTTTAGATTCGTAATCATTCGCAAACTACATTTTTTGTCATTTGAGTAAATCTAATAATGATGGAATAGAATTGATTTTGTTTAATTCAAAAAGTAATATTAATAGCGCAGACTTTTATTTCTAGTCGACGTCTTTGCATATTAAATTTGTTGTAACCGGGTTTCGAACCCAAGGAACGCTTTTGTAGTTCAAATATATAGGTCGCATTGAGATACAGTGAATTTCGTCTTTCAACCATAAATAAGACATAAAAACCAAGTTTTTATTTTTTATTAAATAGCTTAGGTTTATTAACAGAAGCCACAATATATTTGTAAAAATAAATATTTACCTTTGCCGCTCAACGCATACCTACTTTGGAATTACTCGCATGTATAAAGTCACGAGTTGAGCGCCAACTGCAAATATGTTGGCAATGTTATGAATTTGTATAATACATCCACTCAAAGTGAATAAATATTAGATTTGAGTCGTTAGAGAACTATACGAATAAATATAGACATGCTACCTTCTTCCTATAAGAAACCATATTATTGAATAAAAATAAATTATAAATTCCAAATACAAAGAAAAATGACTTTGCATTTATTATGTTATTTATTTCATAAAAATGAATTAAGTTCATACATGGCAAGTTGGTTTTATTTCATATTTGTATTGAATTGAATAGTTTTTATTGAATATCCATTATACATATATCTGTCATTTTTACAGATCTTTATATCTGCAGCCCAGTCGCTTCAGGACAGTGGAAAAATGCTACATGTTGACACTGGAAAGTTATTTTCCAATATTCCCGACTTACTTAACGTAAGTCTGCTATTTTGGAATATAACATTCTATCCAATGATTAAAGATGCAGTGGAAAACAAAACTCCGTAAGACACTTTATATAAAATCTATTTTAATTTATTTATGTATCTTCAGTCGTATAAATCCATTATTTCTAGTCTAACTAGTTGATGCTAATGGTAAATGGTACCGCTTTATAGGATAGTAAGCACTTAACTTTCGTGTAAGTCATATCTGTTGCCGACGTCTTTTATTTTAAGAGAAAATTTAATCGAACTATCGATATTTATTTATTTATTACACGGTTACAGTTACATTATTTACATACGATTCTGAAACATGGTCGCTCAGGTACTCACGATGGGCCTGATGGAGAAGCTCAGAGTCATTCAGCGAGCTATGGAGAGGGCGATGCTCGGAGTCTCGCTGCGAGATAAAATCAGCAATGAGGTTATCCGCAGCCGAAACAAAGTAACCGACATTGCCCCCCGTATTAGTAAGTTGAAGTGGCAATAGGCTGCGCACATCGCTCGACGATCCGACAACCGGCATTAAGAGAGGCTGTCGACGCATGCGCGGTTCTCTCTG
>DWCF01000323.1:0-50767 GCA_018230265.1 Delias oraia
GGCGTCTTTGGGGGAGGCCTATATCCAGCAATGGACTTGAATGGGCTAATGATGATGATGATATAACAGATAAACCAAATTTAAATTTAATTTATCTGACACATATTCAACAAAAAAGAATCGAGCATTGTTTACCTTTCCCTAGTCCGAGGCTTGAAAAGAATTATCACAATACTGAACAGTCTGTCAATAACTTTTGATTCATGGCTCAAATAATCCGCAGAGCCTATTTTCAGAACAATGTTCTCTGTGATCAACGGACGAAATATATGAAAACTACATAGTTGTTTGTGCATTGGGATGTGTGTTTGTTAATTTATCATTCAAAAAATTAACAAGAATACATCTCACATTGAACATACAAATATATTCTAAACCTACAGAGGCTGATATTTGAAGAACATAATGTTATATATTCTCTTCTTATTTTATATAAGGCCATCAATACTAATTTTGGTACAATTCATCAAAACATTAAAAGTAAATTTAGTTGGAATAATCACGTTAACCCGGTAACCTAGTGGGGTGACGGCAAGGCTTGGAAATGAGATAAAGTTGCAACCGCGCCGAGCCGTAATTTACTGCCTACTGACTTATACGTTCTATTTCAATGCCACCCACACAGACCACGTTATAAATTAGTGTATTACAAATATCAAACATATAGAATTTAAATCTAATTACTACAATTCAGATTTGCTCTGGCCAAAACTACTTTTGGAATACGACTGACAACTTTCTATTATTAGAGTGGTACAGACATATAATTAAAAAAAGGTTTATAATTATATATAAGTATACCTAGTATTTGGAAGTAGCGCTGGCCCAAAAATGTTTTAAACAACCACTTGGTCAAAGAAGTAATATCCTTTAATATTATAAAATATAAAAAAAATTATGGTTAAAATTAATAAAAAATGATATATGCTGGACACAGATCGCCCAATATCGTAAAAGTTGGGCGTGTTTGGGAAAGGACTATGTCCAGCAGTGGACTTGATAGGATGATGATAATGATATAAAAATATAAATATGTATAAAATATTTAAAAAAATCATTTTTTATATAGGTAGGTTATAACATTTTTGTTTAAATAATAACAATAATTTTAATTGTATTTGATATTGTAAACAATAAGTTTATCTTGTAGAAGTTATCCGACAATGTAATTTAATTTTAACTAATTGAAACTAACGAAACAATGAATTTAAAGAACTAAGAAACGATTTAAGATCAAGTTAAAAGAACATTTTAACTTGATCCGGAATAACGCATTTTTGTGTTATAACAAATATTGTAAAATTGTTACTAGATTCAGTTATTTTACGAAATATTAAAATTAAATATCGAGAAATGTAAAGACTCTCTTGTTTATTTAAAACTGTGATTGCAGGCTTGCTGAACCTGAAAGTAAAAGCTATTTGTAATAAACAATTCAAAATATGTTTATTTTCTAAACATATTTTCTATTCAAATAGCAGTCCGGTATGAAAGTACAAATTATAACATTTTTTTGAGTATCGAGCCGCTTGTTAAAACCTTTTTAAACATTAATTTGTTTTTACATTTTAACTAGATAAAGAACATTCACCAATTATAATCCTATATTATAAAAGCCAATTTAAATTTAAACGAAATTTAAACATTATTGAGATAAAGAGTAAAAAAGAGAACCAAAATCATTAAAACAAATTCTAATACCTTCTTTCGTGTATAATAATAGATAATTAATATAATATAGAAGTTAAAGCATGTAGCAATCTCACGTTGAATGAGTGCGTTCTTTCTGTATAGATTCATTCCATTTCATTTTGGTATAATTTCACCTATGGGAGAGCCATGACACGCACTAACTGGGTCGGCCCGTCTGAAGCGATACGACGGACTCAAAGAACACTCAGCGTGAAAAGGAACTTGTACTGTGTTTCGATGAGTGAGTGAAGATATCGGTGGCCCTTAAAAATGCCGTTTAAGCGGCATAAAAAGCCGGCAACACAACCAAAGCGCGGTGTTCTTTTACCATATAAGTGACTCATCTGCTCCGTTGTTCGCTATACCATAAAAATGTGAATTAAATGTATTTTTAATGAATAATTAAAATAAATTATTTAACCAATTAGTTTTTTACTATAAAATTACACGGCATAAAAACAAACTATTTATTTACATATTAAAAAAATATATTTATAATCATGCACAACATTACTAAATTGTTAATTTTATATACATGAAAATTTATTACTTATCTGTATTAAACTAGTAAAGGCTCACTAAAAATTATATATGGTTTATCGACTCGGTACGTGCTTCGCAAGGTATAAAAAGTTACAATTTGACAGCAAAATTCCCATTAACAAAATGATCGGCCATATATTGAATTCATATATTACAAAATATATGGCATTGACGGAAGCTTGTAGAGAATCAATTTATTTGCAAAATCTAGTGTGATTTAACAGGTTGTTAATAAAATTGTGTTGTATAATGATAGCCAGAGCGAATTGAGGCTGGCAAATAAGCATTGTTCTCACAAACATAACAAAGATATTGATGTTCTTTTTCATGGTGTAGCGGACAACGGAGCAGTTGGGTCTCCTATATGGTAAGAGAACACCGCCGCCCATGAACAACCGCGCCACAGTCCGCGTTAGTTGTGTTGCCGACTTTTTACGCAACTTAAGCGGCATTTTTAATCACCTCGAATATCCTCACTCACTCAGCGAAACACAGTAGAAGCAATTAGTGCATCAAGATATGCTTCAGCATGGTTCTCCCACGGTGCAAATTACAATTTAATTCGAGATGAAATTAATATTTATAATGAAACGATTCTTTTACAAACTAATTGTATAGTATTTTATTTTTATTAACACTACCTTTTCCGGTTGTCAGTAGGCAAAAACTTCCTTTAACCTTTTCCATTCATGTCTGTTTTGAGCCATCCTATTCCATCTGCCTAATACCATCATATCATCTCCTCTGCGTCCTTCATCTTTTCCTTCTTAGGGGTTCCAACTTCTAGCATCTTTGCTGATATATTAACCAAGGAATTGCCTGGAACAAAACAATATGAATTTATTAAAACTATTGGAATTGTTCAAAAATAAATACATTTTTACACAGTACATTTTTGGTCAATGTACAGAATAAGAAGTATTTATAATAGATGCTGAATTTATTTGTAAGTTTGATATAGTAGGAGTGTTGTAACTACAAAAAGTTATTGCGAAAAATACGGTATCAGTAAACATGTTAAAATTCTCTTTACTTAAAATTCTCTCTTGATGGAATTACCCGTGGGAAAGCTTTGCTGAAGCATAATATGCTGACGCACTAATTGGACCTGCTCGTCCGAAGTGATATGACGGACTCGAGAAATACTTGGCGTGAAACTGTACTTGTACGGTGTTTCGCAGCGTGAGTGAGGTTATCGGAGGCCCTTAAAAGTGCCGCTTAAGCGGCGTAATAAGCCGACAAGATAACCAGTGCGCGGACTGTGGCGCGGTCTGCTCCGTTGTCCGCTATAGAATAAAGAAAAGGCTTGACTGTGGCCGTGAGAGTATCTTAATACTTAACCTTTGGGGAGCAATGCTGACGCATAAATGGGTTGGTTCGACCATGGTCGAAATAGTATTTGTGTTTCGCTAAGTGAGTAAGGATATTGGAGGGCAGAGAAATTATACCACTCAAACGGAGTAACAAGTCGGCAATACCAACAAAGAGCGGATTTTGGCGCGGTTGTCTATGGACGGCGGTAATCTCTTACTATATAGGAGACCCGCCAACTCCGTTGAGCGCTACTCAATAAAAAAGCAGAATGTTTTTCTCTATAACTATGTGTTAGCTAAAACTCATGCTCTTTTAATTATTTTTCAAATTTAAACCAGTTGAAAGGAGCAGCGATCAGCATGTACTATCCATCCTCATCTACTGTAATAGTCTGTTAGAATTCAGCATATCAAATCTATATAATGTATCTTCTCGAATATTAAACTCGTCAATAGATACCCTTCTTACTTTCTTAATTGATATTTTATTTTACATATTAATTATTTCTCTATTAATTTAACCAAATAGTAAATATATATATATTTAAGTTATTTGTAATATTATTAAGTTATTTGTATTAAATCAGAAATATCGGGACATAATATTATATTCAAATGTAATACACCAGTATAATTAGAATTTGCCTACATTTTGTTTATTTTATTAACGTCCAAACAAAGTTACGAAGTCTGAGGTGTATTATTTTACTGAAATACCTTCACTTTGTCAGCCTCAATTAATAATTCGATATTTGATTTAATTATTTACTTGTCTAACTCCAATGTTTAGATTTGGATTGTGTTTCAAAACTGTTTTATTTAATTACGCTTGGCTAATCAAAATGACGTAAATATTATAAAATATATTTGTAAAAATATTGCTTTTCAATTAGTTCATAATGTAGAACTATTCACTAACACACACATATATAATATTAAAATTTTAAGTTTAACTTTTTTAGTATTCGTTTCAATGAGAGAAAAGGCTTTTCATACAAATGTTTATAATTTATTGATCAAACGCGTCGCTTCTTGTAGCTTCCGTAGCAAGTAGCTACGTCGAAGCTTCATAACTTTGCCGTGGTTGGTATAATGAAATCTCAATGGTTTGCATTTTGAATAACAAAACTTTGGTAAAGGAATGCCGCTTTGGGAGCTCAAATATAATTATTTTGTTTTAAACAGATTAATTTATTTGTTATTATGCTATTCGAATTTAAAATGAATAGTAAGAAATACATTTACTTTGTCTAAACTTGTGATTTTGTGAAAACTTTCGAAAAGAGATTATTTTAACTTAATCTTGATTTAAAATACTTAAGCCCCTATTCAGACTAACAACTTACACCTAACAAAATATTTAGTCGGAATTAGTACTGCTATCAAAAAAGTTTTGTTTTCCAAGTGCGATTATTATTAGTAGTGACCCTTTAGATTAAACATCTTTATGATATTATTTCAATTATTAAACCTCTCGAAAACTAAAATCGTGTACATAATACGTTGCTCTGGGCTCCAGTCAGGAACTCGTAACAACTTGTGCTTTAATAAGATTTCTTAAAACACATACCACTGCTTTACATACACTTTCTAATCTCTATAAGTAAAACTTTCAGATAATAATTCACGCCCTTGAGCTTCTAAAGTTTCCTTTCGTAACTTTGTTTTATAAAGCCATTACTCATTCTTTTGTTAGCGAATGCGACGGAAAATTTTTCAGGATGAGACAAATTTCGTGAATAAATTAAGTGTTGTAATCTTGCGTAATAAAACAGCAACCGAGTTCTTTTTCTTTTATATAAGTACCTGCCACTTGGATTCGAAGCAACGCGATAACTTTTTTTAGAAGGAACAAACTTAATTTTCTAGCTTAATTAGTAGAATTAGGTCAATCTTCTGGAACTCTCCAATTATGTATATATACAATAAAACATTTTATGTTTTAGCAGAATTGAGAATATAATATTCCACGTAACAAAAGATATATTTTAGGTACACTACCGATTTAGCTACGATTGGCTCTGATTAAACATCTTTCAATATGTTTGCTTATATTTAAACGAAACAGAATACTTGAAGGTAATCTTCAATAGAATTCAATATTTGGGAATATAAAGGAAGCTGATAAAGCCTCACGGAGGGCGCGTGTTAATCTGCTTTCATTAGTCATGTCGCTTTTTCAAGAGGTCACTTTAAAAAGAATTTGCATTAGGAAAAATAAATTCTCCTTGAGTTTGGTGCAAACAATAAGGTACAGTACTTTGAATACTAAATTAAATTTAAACTAAAGTACTACTACTACTATATTAAAGTTTTTTGGTGTCGGTGTACGAAACGCTTCTTATATCACTTAAATTTGTTTTTCAATCAAATTCAATCAAAAGGAAATTACCTGTACTATTAGGACTCTTCTAGTATTAATTTCTATCCGCAATTTGGTATTATTCGTCCTTTGCGTAAAACATTTATAAAAAAGCTCTCAAGCTTGTTACGCATAAACGGGATATACAATGATCAATGATGTAATTTGGTAATGTACATATAATCATTGTTACAAACCTTAGACATTGCTACGAAGCCTTTAGTCGTACGTACTCCAATTGGGTTTGTACGCGACATCACATGCTTATTATAATATAAAGATATTTTTTCTGCGAAATTTTATAGCCACGGTGGGTAGAGATGGGCCTTGAAGAGCCTTGCCTTCGTATTACACCAGAAAATGTACTGATAAATCTACTATATTTTGTATTAAGTGAAACTCGATATTGGTCCAAGCCTTCAGAAGTCTGTAAAACTTTAACGAATTTTACAACTTTGTTTTAAAACGATTATTCATTCTTTTGTTAGTGACGCAGCTTTCCAGAATTTTATGAGGCGAAAGAAAATGTTTCGCCAAATTAAAATACTTTGAACGTGTTTGGCGACATTGTTCCGGTTTTAATTTTATCTAATGAATTGGCAGTACCCGATGTAAGAGAGATACGTTATTAATTTTGACGCGTGTATATTTTCTTATCTATTGTGCTTTTTATTGTATGTAAGATGAATACAGCAATTGCAACTTAAAGTTTGTTTTCCTATGTTGCCTCTTTGTTTAAAATAATATTGAGTTAGAAAAGGAAAATAAATTTTATAATTAAGATTAGATACTTTTACTTTAAGCCCCTTAGGTTTAATAACTAGGACTAACTTTTTCCATTGTTTGAAAAAAATAACAACTGATATTATATCATTTTACCTATTTTAAATAGTTTAAATTTATTAGAGCTCTACAACTGAATTGCAAAGTTTAAACAAAACGGGCTCTGTGAGAGGTGTCGTGAAAATCCCTACAAAATATCAAAGTACGGACAATACCCGTGCGCTCAAAGCAACTACCGGGGTCATTTCCGAAGTGGTATTGTGTGAGAGTAAAGCATTTTTCACAACATATTATTTCAATAATTAGTGTTAAATAAGCTGAAAAAACTTGTTCTAGTGGATTTTCAACTACTCTATTAACCACCAATACAGTAATAAGCTAGATCGCAGCACTGCTTTAAATGACATTGTAATATACAGAATATTTTAAGAATAGGTTATAGGTTTTGTGATGAAAGTTTGTTTATTGAATCCTTTGCTCAAAAGTACATGGTGAGTTTTTCAATCCAAATTCATATGAAATAACAGATAAAACGCGTTAAAAAGTGTATTATGTATGTACTAAAAAATTGATTTTGTCATATTATACATCGGAAACGCACTTGCTCCGTTGTATGCTATAGACTTAAAAAAAACACAGTTAATTTATGATGAAACATTGTAGACGAAGGTTTAAAATGCTCGTTCTGAAATTAAAAGTGAACTTCGCGAAGAGCAAGAGAATAGATTTGAGCAAAAACAATAATCTGAGCCATTTCTGAGCACGCTTGGCAACTGCATCTTATTACAAGTGTACATTCATGTTGTTTCTCATAGACTTCGCTGAAGTATACAGTACCGTGCATTTACGTATTACTTCTCTTATCCACAAGAAAATTTTACCTTTTGTTATAAAAGGCTATCCGTTTTACAGTAATATTAATATTTCACCCGTGGAAGAGCCATGCTGAAGGATATGGTGACGCATTAATTGGGCCTGCTCCTCCGAAGCGATACCACGGGCTCACAGAATACTCAGCGTGAAACGGTACTTGTTATGTGTTTCGCTGAGAGAGTGAGGACATCGGAGGCCCTTAAAAAGTGTCGCTAAAGCGGCATAAAAAGCCGACAACATAACCGATGCACGGATTATGGCGCGGTTGTTCATGGTCGACGGCGTTCTCTTACAGTATATGAGATCCATCTGCACCGTTGTCCGCTATAGAATAAAAAAAATTGTAATCTAAAGAAATAACTTGTAATTTGAAATGACGGAACGTGCACTGAAATATAGAGGCATCATTCAAAAGCAAGAGATACAAATATTAGCCTTCCGTATGCAAGACATGCCAGTATGTGCACAATGGTAGATTCAGGACTGCCTCAACACGTCTAGATTAAGATGAGAGCGTATTCACTTTAGACATTTCTAAGGGTGATGCCTTCTACAAAATTCTTGATACATTTCGTACTATGCTTAAATATAATTAAAATATTTTATTTTATGCAACTGATGATGCTTATTTTTTCAAAGTTAATTATTTTAATTTATCGATTAATTTAGTTGCCTCTAGCTTTATTCTTAAGAAATAACAAAAAATCTCTACTCTATTTTATAAAATTAGAAAATCCTTGTGTAGGTTTTTATACTACATATATTAAAATAATAATTTTTATATAATCGCATTTTATAAATTATATATTGAAATAATAAAAATTAATTATAACTTTAATATCAAGAGGCTAAGGCATTGACGACTCCGTAGCTAATGAAACGAAAAGTTTATTCATAGGGGCTATTATTCAGGTGAAACGCATTTACTTATTCAACGAAACCAATTAGGGAGAGCCTCTAATAAAATTGCTACAGACCTTTTTGTTAGCTCATAGCGGGTTTAAAATATTTAAAAAAATACTTAGACCGTGAAAACACTTTTCTGGTAGGATTTATTTTTTTCACCAAGTTATGAATCTGAATATACTGTTTGATTATCTATTACTACTCTTAAAATTTTATGTTTATGAATGAATTAAAAGAATCCTGATTTTATTTATATAATTGCAGACAACGGAGCAGGTGGGTGTCCTATATGGTAAGAGAATACCGCCGCCCATGGGTAACCGCGCCACAGTCCGCGCATTGGTTGTGTTGCCGGCTTTTTACGCTACTTAAGCGGCACTTTTTAAGGGCCTCCGATATCCTCACTCACTCAGCGAAACACAGTACAAGTACCCTTTCACGTTGAGTATTCTGTGAGCCCGTGGAATCACTTCGGACGAACCGGCCCAATTAGTGCGTCCGCAAATGCTTCAGCAAGGCTATCCCACGGGTGACAGTGGTCTCTCCCATAGTGATATTTAGAATTTGAGGTTCTATAAACTTTGACGCTTCAAAACTAACAACGTACTCATTAAATAGAGGTCAGTAGGTTTCCGGTACAGTGATCATAAGATGTTTCAATTATACCCGGAGTCCGGACTTCCAACATTTCAGTAAGGACATCCGAAATGGAAGAAGAGAGTTCAAAGCTTTGAGAGCTCCGATGAGTCTCAGCTTACGACTATTTATTAGCAGAGTTGCTTAAATTTAAAGGCAGTAGTTTCGAATATAATCCTTTGTTACAAGGCATGCATATTATGAGGCCTCAATCCTGCGTTATCGCTTAAATTTAAGAAAATCGTGACCAAGTGTTCTTGTAATCTATCGTAACACCATGAGTATTGCATTTGATCCCTGGTATGAATAATAATAATAATTTAATTTATATATTGTATTTGATCCTTGGAAGTAGACAGGCTATTGCAGCATATTGTGATTGCTGACTTACTGATTTGGGCAGCCTCGTCCGGGGCTTCATACTTGTGCTGTGTTTCGCTGATTGAGTGAAGATACCAGAGCTCCATCAAGTTTAGTTTACTTCTTACACACCGCATAAAGGAAACAACAACAAAAATTATAAAGTAATGATTTCAATCTGTCCAACTGTCAATTACGTTTTCCCTGCTTGGCTTCGGTGTTCAAAGCTTGTTATATAGATTAATTGTATTCTTTCTTTATTCATCTCAGTAAAACATTATCTTAAGTCTCGTCAAAATAAACTGATTTGGATTCAAAGGTTCAAACAAACTATACATATGTACAACATATATAACATTAAATTATAATTAAAAGATTATAAATTAATTAAATTATAATTTTATAATTTTCCAGATCGGGATTCGAACTCTATACCTCTTGTTACAAGGCTCTCAAATCTATGTATAATTGCCTTTCTGTATCCAATAATTACTTTAATAGTAAGTTTTTTCATAAATACAACGTAGGCTTTATTTTTTATTCACAACAACAACACAATTTAATGTTAGTATATAAACTTGATCTATATTGAGACTGGCCTATAGATCAATTGTATACTGAAGCTGTTTAAACACAATTCAATTCCGGACGTTGGACACAAAATGGCACTTTGTGGTCGCAGGGACCTTTATTCAAGGTGGGGATGGCCTATGTAAATTTACACACTGATCTGTTAGATGCAGTTCCAAAAGAGGCTCACGAATCCAGACAACGTGAATAGAAAGGCATAATTTATAACTTAGGCATTTAAGTTATAACAAATATAATTTAGAAAATTATATGAAACATTTTTTTATAGTATAGTGGACAGCGGATTACGGTTGTCCTATATGATAAGAGAACACGGCCGCCCATGGACAACCGCGCCACAGTCCCCGCATTGGTAATGTTGACGGCTTTTTACGCAACTTAAGCGGCATTTTTAAGGGACTCCGATATCCTCACTTGTTGTGAGGATTGTTCTTGTGAATTAATTCATACCTCACTGATACTAATAACTGAAGGCAGAGTACAGCTTCATATACAAGCATGTATTATAAAGGAACATTCCCTTTCCTAGTACACGTTATCCTGTAAAACGCAAATGACATAAGTGCACGAGTATTTTATATGGCTTTTACGGGCCGTAGTTTGTTTAGGCGTGGTTTTATAAGGGAAGTCCTCCATCAGCCGGCGTAAAGGCGGTAATAAACATTGTGTCGTCATTTTAACGATCTTTTAACAAGCCAGTGTTTATTTCTGTTGAGATTCTTTTCTTACTTTAATACAAACTAAGTGGTGTTAGGGAAAAGTAAGATAATAGTCCTAAATATAAACAGAATTCTCAACTTCCGGTCCGCTATTCGTGGACACCTTCAACGACAGTTGAGTCAGGGGTGCGCTGCTGGATTTTTAAGAATCAGGGTTTTTGTCACCGCAGACTGATACTGTTCCAGCTATTCATCCAACTTATCTTCGTTAAGTCTAGAATAATTTCACTTAACGTTGCTATTATATTGCAGTAAAAACAATTTATAATCTTTGAAATTTATATCGTGCTTTAGGTTTGTCTTTACAATTTTTTATTCAAATGATCCTTTAAAAGAATGGAGTATAGTTTCAATAAAAGTTTATATATTACTAAAAATATAATTCAGAAACCTTATTATTTTCTTTTGTATGAACTAGATATTGGCTGTGATAAATCCATTCGCAAAGCAAAACTTGAATGAATTTAATGTGCACATTTGTGAATATATATGTATATTATATATGTATATAAATATATGTATATAATGTAGATAATTATTGTTCAATATTATTCCTATTATAACGTACAGCTTGTTAGTTAATAACGGACATAAATAAATACATTCCTTAAAACCTCTTATCTCTTAACTCCCCTATAAATCATTTATCATTGACACTATTAAATTATCAAATTAGTTTTTTCCGTACAATTCCCGGCTCAACAAGTTATTAATAAGGAGGCAGTTCATTAAAACGTCGCGTCCTGAGAATGATTTATGGAACATTAAACTTTTATGGTAGTGCTAAGTAGTTCGCCTTCCCTAGAACTCATCCTGGATAATGTTAACAAATTGCCCAAGATTTAATCTTTACTTATTTAGTAGATGAATTTTGTAAAAAAGATCGCTTTCTTCAATGTTGAACGCAATTTTTATGTTTTTAAAAAAAAGTCATATACAATGTTCACTGTAACGTTATTAAAAATTGAAAAAAAAAACAAATCTCTTTTTAGTAAGATAATTCACTATATCTCAAAAATTCAAATACTTTACTATATACCACAATTCTAAGAGAGCATCTCTCTACTGTGTGTTACTAAGTATTTTTCAATATGGACTATATCCTAAGGAAGAGAACTACTATATTATACACATTGTGATAAAGATAACTTATTTTATAATATAGAGTACAAAGGAACAGGTGGGTCTCCTATATAGTAAGAGAACACCGCCGCCCATGGACAACCGCGCCACAGTCCGCGCATTGGTTGTATTGCCGGCTTTTTACGCCACTCAAGCGGTATTAATGGGCTTCCGACATCCTCACTCGCAGTACAAATACCGTTTCACGTTGAGTATTCTATAACTTACTTAAAAGGGAAGCAAACATTTGCCCGGATCTATTAAAAATATTTGTTAAATTTTCAGCGGTTAAGTCGGGCTTAGCTGCAAATCTGCTAAGAAAATGGCTGCCATGTCGTTCAGAATTAAGCTGATTTGTCTAATGCTATTCCACGAGGCGCAGTCGCAAATTTGAAGATAAATTGTCGTAAAATAAAGATCATGTGATGCACTGCGTGAGATGCAATACATGAGGTGTTTAAATTGAATTTTATAGTGTAGCTATGACAGCTTTTTGAATTGTGTACATCACGGTTAACGCGCTCAGCCGGGGCTGAAGTATTTTTAACCGACGTTTTGCTGCTAGGGCTTTTTACTAAAGTGAGGTTAGTTTGAATTATGTAAAGAAGGTATCGCTGCACTTATCAGATGTCTTTTTAAACGGCGTTAAATAAAGAATATTTGGTCTTTGAGTATATCATATAATTAACTACGAACCAATATTGTAAAGCTAACGGATTACCTGTGTCTCTTACTGATAAGCTCGGTATGACTTTTGTTACATTGTAAATTGTAAACTATAAATTCACTATGTCAGTTAATTATACTTTGATTGGCAGGTAATTGAATCTATTTGGAATTTGAACATTATCAAATTCCGAAGAGGAGGAGGCTCCTTAAGTCATGTCTCGTAAATCGAGCACTGTCTCGGAAATAAGAAGTTGTGTCTATACATAGACCCTTGTTAGGTTTGACATCAACCCTCCTCACTTCCAGATGGTATGATCTCACAAACGGGTGAAAGAGACCCAATGTAAATAAAATTTACCAATGCCCCTGTGACTCTTTTGGCGTGAGCTTATTCAGGTACGCACTAGGATTATGACGTATCAACCCATTGTTACCCTTTCGATAGGGCTGTCTAGCATATGTGAGATTGTGTTTTACGTACGTTGTAACTTCAATATCGCCACTAAATATTAGTATAGGTTATTTATGTAATGAATTATACTACGGACAGTAATATTTAGTAAGTAAGTTGCCGTGAAGCGGCGGCTTAGAATTGCGTTTCCCCATATTATCCCCTGGGTGTCGTCAGAGGCGACTAAGGGACAGACCGGAGGGCGGGCAGCAGCGTGCTCCGCTGTATATAACCTAACTGCGATCGCCAACCCGCCTTCCAAGCGTCGCAATTATAGCAATTGGCCCATGGAAGACCGAAGGGGAGGCCTATGTCCAGCAGTGGACGTCTTACGGTGCAAATGATAATGACGATAATATATTAAAATTCTATTTATAATTTCGTATGAATTTAAAGCTAAAAATAACAATATACCCTCGCTATATTTTCATTACAATAAATGTCGGCAAATAACGAACAAAATACCGCTATAAAATTGTATTGCTTTATCTCTATGATTCCTATACATTTTCACTGACTAGTATTATATCTCTACATAGTCATTGGAAATCACAGTGACATTCATACTTGATATTTGTGTCAGGTAGGTAACTATTTGAAAAGATAAAGGATACTATTGTTAGATATTCTTATCTTTATTTCGTTTCTTCTTATCGTATCAGGACTGTATTGGACTGTATTTATATAGGTAGGTTTTAAAAAGGCTTTTGCGTTTAATAAAACTGGTAACAAAATAATATAAAACTAGAAGGCATCATCATTAGACTATCAAGTCCACTGCTAGACATAGATCTCCCCCAAAAGGAGGATGAGAAACTAGAAGGCATAGTCAGCGTAAACTAAATTCCTAACTCAACTAAAAAAAATAATGTATTTATGTCATAAACCTTATAATAAATGTGAATAAGCATTTTTTTCTGCTAAATAGTTGTCAGTAGAGGAGGATGACAGTTGTCAATTGAAACTTTGCAGGCTGAAAGTTCAACGATAAATTAATCTTCTTGCATTTAATAGCTTTGTTCAAACCACAACAAAACAGTTCTTGCGCAAGCTATTTGGAAGGTACACTTCGGTACATACCGAATAATATAGTTTTGTAAAATAACACTTCTATCTTTGAAATGAACCTCTAATGAAATACATCGTAATTCTGTTTAATCTACCAAATAAGCAGCACTTTTATAGCGGGCTGTATATTACGCGGGGCCGCGACTTTATCTCAGTTTCCGCCCGAGCTGCGTTCACTTGCGATACAATGAAAATAGCACAATAAAACAGGGTTCAACTATATCGGTTAGAGAGGCCGAGAGCCCACTTCTTATCGGAAAACTGTTACCGTGATACATTGCTCGCTTCTATTTACTTACCGAGCTCTCGAGTGGCCTCCGCGCACCTGATATTGCACTTATACTCTAAGTATTAACTGGTTGTTTTATTATTTATGCGTCTGCAAGTAAAAACAAAAGCGCATCGGGCAGCCGATGTCGAACATTGAGCCTGACTCTTCATCCTTACTTTTTAATTCAGCCTTCGTCTCAAGCTGAACTATAAAAAGAAATAAAATGCTTATTATGTGTATAAGTATATAAGATTATGTGAATATTATTTCTTAGTTAATTTAAATAAAAGCTTCTTAGCTCTACATAAACTCTAGATTAGTTAATTTTTGTCTGATATTATTTATTTCTTTGTTTCAAATAACTGTTAAGCAAGACCAAAGCACATTCATACTACAAAGTTTAAAACATTTCTATATAGGTAAAGGTACAAATAACATTATTAGTTAATAATGGTATGAAAATTGACCAGATTCTTTCCGATCAGCTTGATTTTTTGGCGTTGCATACAAATGTTGGTTCCCTCAGCATCTTAAATCGCCTTTATCTCAGGGAATGTTCTTAGGAACTGTTTGAATTAATACCTGCATCTGAATCTTAATATCCCAAATCTTAAAAGCCGGCAATGAATCCACGGCATTGCAAGGGCTAAGATTGTCTCTAGGTGAGCCACCTGCCCGTTAGCCACCGTTTCTAAAAAAAGTTTTATCCTAATTTTATTCATTAATAACTTTCATTAAATCTTCAATTTATAGAGTTCTTTTATAAGAACAAATGTCTACTTAATAAAGAGAGTTCCATTATTTTTCGATATGGGATTTGTTTCGAGACGCGGCCAAAGCTTCTAGGCTAGGAGTTAGAAACGATATATATATAATGCGTATAAAATTTGTAAAAAATAATATTCGTATTATATTATACCTAATAATAATAATAAACAAGTAAACAATTAAAAATCCTTTATTTTAGTTAATAAACATAAGTTCTAAAGGTTTTTATAAATATTTTTACTTTTAAATTATTTTTTCGTGAAATGGTAGTTGTACTTGAAAAGGTACTTCTACTATTTTTCTATGAGTGAGTGCGGATATTGGAGATCCTTAAAAATTCTGTTTAAGCGGTTAAAAAGGCGGCAACCCAACCAAAGCGTGGACATGCGCGGTTATCCATAGGCGGTGGTATTCACTTGCCATATAGGACACCCATCTACTCGGTTGTCCGTTATATCTTACAATTTTTTTACAAAACTTGATCAATTTGATGACATACATTTTTAATTGGTATTTGGATGTAAGATAAATTATAAATCTTGCCGTTAGCTCTCGGACTATGACAGCGGCAGGTTTGAGGACAATTCAGTGATTATCGCTGAGCCGGTTAAAGTAATATGAGTAAGCCAAATGAGCATTTTCCGCACAACTGTACCACCATCGAGTTTCCTGATTCACTTTTTATAGCATCAATATTTATTTATGAACAAATTTATTTTGAACCTTAATTATATTAAAAATATTGACATTTCTTCGATTTGCAATGGAATGGTTCAGAAATAAACAAGATTCGGTGAAGCTTTTCTTTTTGTTCTTTCACGGGATTTAAACCCAGGACATCTATTCAATTTCTAGATAAAAGAAAAACTACGGTATTATTTTCAAACTTTTAGTGAATAGAAATAGACTAATATTAAAAACAAAATTAATCTAATTTCAACTAAAGAAATTAAATCATTTATAGTGATTGAAAGGTCAAAGTCGTAGCATTTATATTGTCAAAGGAAAATTAGTCTTGATATAATATCGATATTTTAATGACTGAAGCCGTGACCCCGGAGTTTATCGATACCGGAAATGGGAAGATTAACTCCGGTACGGTGATCGATATTAATAATTTTGAGTGTTAAATTGGACTATAAATTTCTAAGCGCGCTTGTTAATTCTCATAACGTAGCTACTGAAATTTCATTTCTCACACTTTCCTATTTTTAATCCTAACACGATATATAAATGTATAATCTACAAAGATCCTCAAAGATTAAGATCTTTTAATTCATATTAGAAGAAAAAAAATCAGAAAAAAAAATCATATTAAACCGGATGAAAACGAAAACTGACAAAATGAATAGCACCCAACGTTGAATAATACAACGGAAGAACTGTCACTGACTTTTGATATACGTTGTCTTTTGAGTAATCATACAAATAAAGATATTATTTTGATGCGTTATATGTTTTATAATAAATTAATTAACGTCAGACCCAACTTTAAACGGGGCAGAATGAAAGCTGCCGCCACTACAATGATTCACAAACTTACATTTATTTCGGAAAACATTTTGACAAGGTTTAACGAGAGCCTCGGCACGGTCAATGCGCTAATTCAGTTTGCAGCAATTAATATGTAGCTACTAGTGAGTGAGTTCACTTCGGCACAGTTTACATCTTAGCAGTATCAACGAAATTTACGCTTTTTTTCAAATTCTTACAGATATTGATTAGAGAGATCATGTTTTTCAACCGAAATAATGTAAGTAATGAAGAAATAACCTTTTTAATATATATTTACATAAACACACACACATATATATATATATATATACATACATAAGTATGTTTCTATAGTACGCTATAAAATAGAAATTATATAATTAAGACGTTTGATTAACTAGTATAGAAGTAAACATTGAAATTGTATCATTTTTATTTTAATCTTAAACGTACTGTGAGACAAGGAATATAATATAAATTTACAAAAACACACTTATTTAATTTTTAAATATACCTAAGGCTTTTTGGACCTACACTTTACATATCTAAAATGACTCAAAGGTATTTCGTTATTAATTTTTAAATATATCATCATTAGTTAATCAGTAAAACAATTTTATGAAAGCATTATACTTTTATATTTTTCTATAGTATAGTGGACAACGGAGCAGGTGGGTCTCTTATATGGTAAGAGAACACCGCCGCCCATGGACAACAAAAGTGGCATTAGAAGAGCCTCCGATATCCTCACTCACTAAGCGAAATACTATATAAGTACGGTTTCACGTTGAGTATTCTGATTTCTGATCAAATATGGTCAAATACTTTAAATACTTGTAATACAATATAAGTTATATATCTTAAATAGAATAATAGAAAAAAAAAATCACCCACTAAATTTGGTTTGTTAGTTCTTCTCAGTAAGCGTAGCTTGGAGCCGGTGGTAGGTTGATTTAAACGTTCTACGAGATGCATTTTGTACTTTGTTGAAAAATTATTTAAATTTATTTCATAAAAAAGCAACAGTATTCGACGGCAACCTTATTAAAGAAAACGCACAACGTGCTATATGAGAACATAATGAATATATACTGTTCCGATTGCTCGCCTGTACCTGAAGGCAAGCGAAGGTAACTGAGCTTGATTCGCGCACTAGGTACGAGGTGGCGACATACATTGACTCGCCGTAGCCAGTCAACCGCGAGCTTCGCACTTTGCCAAACGTGCTGAGCACGACTCGATGCGATCCAACTTCTACACGTGTATCAGTGTTATCTTGTTTATGTGGACATACGATTATGAGGTTAGTATAACTATAATAAGATACTTAAATCATATTTTGCTGATTGAAAGTATATTAGATGTCGTAATAAAATAATCTTGTTGATTTACATTCAATGTAAACAGTTTAGCTTACCTATATTAATTTAAAGAAATTATAAAGAAAGAATCGTATTTCATAATTTAATTGTAATATATCAATTTTAGTAATTTTTTGTTGGTTTTAATTTGCTACGTGTTTTCGTATCGCATGATGCTTACTTGTTTATTGAAGTTATAAGTCTAAAATGGTTTTTATCATTACAAAATCTGTATTACCTTAATGAATCCATTACTAACTGAAAATTTTAATAACATGAGCGTTGAAATTCAGTAAATAGTATTGTATTTTACTACATCCATTTACATAATTAAAAATATTTATTCTTTTGTTGAATTTACGCAAAACTTTTCCATTATTCCATATCAATTACTACGTATTCGTTAAAATAAAATATTAATGCTAGTCCATTCCACTTTTAACTAGATTTCACTTTGTTGAATTACCAAACTTCACATTTGTTTTGTCATAAAAGTCAAAGTAAATTAAAGAATATTTAACTTTACTTTCAATTTCCATTATAAGGCCATCTAAAAATCAATAGTTAATATAATCCACCAACCACATCAAAAACATTTTGTTTTTGATTTGATTTATTGTTCGTAAAGTTAACAAGTATTTACACTATTGTATTAGTAATTTATATTTATGGAACATTGATTAATTCTTGGCTTAACCATATATGACCATATTTAAAATGTCTTAATAGTGAATTCATACATATATAGATCAAAACCAGAATGCTAATGAAAAAATAGTCATTGTCTTTGCTACGGCGTAGCAATTTTATCAGCAGGTATATTCGTCCCCAGTACTGTTTAATGAGATTAATTTATAAATAAATATTACTTCTTTATATATTCTGACATTGTTTCAACTCAACTTTTATTGTATATATCTCATATCTATAAATAATTTTATAGAGATATACGAAAAAGTGGGAGAGCCACGCTGAGGCATATGCTGATGCACTAATTGTGCCGGTTCGTCCGAAGTGATACCACGGGCTCACAGAATACTAAGCCTGAAACGGTATTTGTATTATATTTCACTGAGTAAGTGAGGATATCGGACGCCCTCAAAAGTGCCGCTCAAGCGGCGTAAAAAGCCGAAAACACAACTAATACGCGGACTGTGGCGCAGTTGTCCATGGGCGACGTTATTCACTTATATATATAGCATATAGGAGACCCATCTGCTCCATAATCCGCTATAGAATAAAAAAATATATTTATAGATATTTTGATAAAATACAAATGTGTTCGAGTCCAAATACCTCGAAAAACATGGCTTAAATAAAAAAGTTATATGTAACAATATCAGTAAAATACACATTAAAGAAATTTTATTGTAATATTTGTAACCTTCTAATGTCTTTTAAATTACAGTAAATCGTAGTATTATTATTTCAAGTTTTCTTCCCTTTAAGAATTTGAAACATTATGAACACATTTTAACTTTTGGTTTCTGTCTCATCAGCCTAGGCATCATCATCATCAGCCTAGGCCTTCCCCAAAGACGCCCACCCGCTGCGATCTTGAGCGATCTGGATCCAGCGGTTGCCCGCGACCTTCGTTAAATCGACTTTCCATCGCATGGCGGGACGTGCCACTTTGCGTTTCCCAGTACGCGGTCGCCACTCGAGAACCTTTTTTCCCCATTGGTTGTCGGTTCGTCGAGCGAATCTTTTCAAAAATCCACTTCAGTAGTTTTGAGACAATTAATTAAAAATAAAAACATATCTCTAATTTTTGTTGTAAGAGTATAAACAGAAGATATTAAAATTAAAGATTTAATATCCGTAAACGCAGTGTGGCCCAGGAAGGGGTGTCCATGGGCGGTGGACCACATATCCCAGATGAGGTCCTTCTGGTTTTCATGAAAAAAAATATGTCGGTGCAAAAATACATGATAACTAACCCATTCCGAGACATGAATTTTATTTTCAAACGACTTCATTCTAAAATGAGTGAACTCTTAAATAGAGAAGCTAGCAAATAAGACTTTACGCCATAAAGTTATAAATAACTTTTAAGGTACAAATATAGTATAAATAATAGTATAATAGTAGGAGAAAGAAAATCAAGTTATTAATTTATACATAGCAAATCATATGTATATAAAAAAGTAGTAATATTTATAAAGGATTTTTAACAACTATTACAATGGAAAAAATAAGTTCTTCAATGACAGCAAGGCTGCAGTAATTGTGATGGCGTGTACAATATGGAACTTTATTTTCTTTAAGCAATTTCTGACTATATTTTGCAGCACCATCACGTAACGCGTCTTAAAAGCTATACGGGGACCCGATGTCTCCTAAACTACATTAGCGCTTCAGCACTCGGCACGGGTCGTTGCCTTACTTTGATGAAGGATTTGCTTCTTGAGAGCTTTTGTTAAAATTTTCACAGAATACTATTTTCAATAAATAAAAGTGAGCTCTTCAGATAATAAATCGTTGTATATGGATTCATTACAGTTCTGTGGACTCCTATTATTAATAAACATTCTGCTACGTTGTTGTTATACATCAATAAATGCTAATTCTCTTTTTTCATGTAGTCATTAATGAACGTCTAATATTACAAATTGTTTTAAAACATGTCCAAATCTGAAATTGAAGAAACTCCATCGTGTAAAATTTGTATGCTCAGTAATAAACATATTATTTTAATTTTATATTATTAATTTTTTTTTTCAGCCAATAGTTATCGGATTCTGATTAGGCTCTTATTTTACAATCGCAAAAAATTTTTTAGCAAAAAAGTGTTATTATATTTACAACAAAGATTTGCAAAATTAATAAAAAATAGTGTCAAAATATATTACAAGTGTAAATGGGTCTATGTATTTTGTTCCAGGTGTCCATTTGTCGTGGAGTGTTCACCGTTGCTAAAAGAGTCTTGAATAATTCATTGGATATTAAACGGGGGTCCTAGTGAAGCCGTGCGTTACATTACGCTATACAATGCCTGTATTTTCATTGGTGTAAAGAGGATTAATCACCAAATTAACTCCATTTTAGCTTAATTCAATGACTCGAACATAAACTCCATCATTAGTCACTATATCACAGTTGAATGACAAGATTGCATTCTCGATAGTGACGTTCGCAGTGATTAAACTTTGTAAAAAGATTCCGATAGTGCTGAGTCGCTTTCACTCGAAAAAGACCTTTTACAATAGATAATGAAGGTCACGGGAAAACGCGAATGGGCATACCGTTTTTGGCCTGAAACAATTTTTTACCCTCGATTACGACATCTTACGTAAATTAGTTTCCAATTCGATGATAATTACCTTGAAGATTTGAACAGTGTAAAGGACAAACTAACTTATAACTATGGTGTTAAGGTACTTTTTGATAGTGTTGACGTCGGCAAGTTTAGTCCTGGGGACTGGCGAGTGGACTGAAGATGCCGAAGATTTAGGTAAGTGAGAACTTCTACTTGACTTGTGTAAACAAAGTTAATGAGTACTTGAAATGCTTTTAGGGGAGGTCAGAATTCGCAGTGGCTACTTGCTTCCTCTTAGACATTTGAGGGGGCAATTCCGTTTCCGATTTAATATACTATAATTAATCGTGAGATATATATTTGTATATTACACATACTAGATAAGCCTCAGTAAGTTACGGAAAAGGCTTATACTAGTTTTTGGAAAAACAAAAACTGCTACGTCATTTACAACTAGAAAACGTCGAAATCGTACACTTGATGGATTTATGTTTCCTATTATAAGTACGTGCTCGAGTTGGCAATACAAAATCTACAATTTCCATTGATATTCATAGTATATGGAGACATAAATCCCTATTTCAGTACTTAATAACGAAAATAGAATAAAAAATGTATTCGAATCTGTATTTTTGCTCAAAGTTGTTACAATGAGACATCAGACTTATTATTCACAAGATGCGGTGTTTGCAGGTGGAGTTGATTTGACTTTATATTCTTTCTTCATTGTATTTTATCGCTACGTGCTTTAGTGTATCTCTACATCAGGCTGAATTTTAGACGAAATGATGCAGATAAATTTATATTTAAAAGTTTTATAATACATTAAGGTATTAAATATGAATATGTTTTAATTGAAGCAACTCTGCAGTGTCATGGTCACGCAATAGACTATCAATGCGAAAGTAACGTCATATTTTTGCAGCAAAAAATTTAACTACTGTATTTTATAATATATTATTTTAATTTTACTTTAAGGACTTGCATTAAAGCCATACTGAATTATATTGAACAGCTGGAAAATCACCTGTGGTCCACCTCTGACAAACTGTAGGACAGAATTCATACATTTTTAATTTCTCTTACTATTAAAAACAATAGTCGAGAATCTTGTTCCTTTATATTATACAAATATTCATCATAGTAAAATAAGTTATGAAAATCCCTTTTTCATTTAATAATAATGTAGATTCATTGTGTAATTTGGTATAATGTATATCAGTGGTGAATTGTTGGTTTAAAAATGTCTCTCGCTATATGATATTCTGGAATAGTTATATTATGAAACAAGAATACGTTTGACACTTTTAAGTTGAAAGTTTTTGATCGTTGCACTTTCCAGCATTTTCATATCGTTTAGTTGAAAGGAATGAGGTTGGCAGATCGCCAGCTGCTTTGTCTTTCTATCTTTTTAGATTTTCCTACTAATAAACGTATTTAATTATAATAGTCACCAGTATTTTATATTATGTACGTATACAGAGTGGAAATGAAATATAGGGTTATTTTTATTATTACGTTATTATTGATTCTGAGAACCTCGTAGCTTATTGGTTTAAACAGTGCGCCATGTAACAAAAGGTTTGAATCCTGGTCCGGATAATTATAATTTAATTTATAATTTATTCGGTCTCTGGAAGGGCTTGACGAGGGCCGTGCGAGTGTCTTAATACTGTCGAATCTGTGAGAGATCCATGCTGAAGCTTTGGCTTATTTACTAATTTGGCCGAGTCGTCCAAACTGATAGAGCTCGGGCATAATCAGCGTGAAACGGTACCTCTACGTTGTTTCGGTGAGTGAGTGAGGATATCGGTCACCTTTAAAAATTCCTCCTAAGCGGTGTAAAAATCCGGCAACACAACCAATGCGTGGACTGTGGCGCGCTTGTTCATGGGCGGCGGTATTCTCTTATCATAAAGGAAACCCATCTGCTCCGTTGTCAGCTGTAGATTTAAAAAAAAGAGACGCCGTTATCTGGTTTCTTTCTCTCTCTTGATGCTCCCAATCACCGGATGTTGGGCGTCATTAACCGAAACTTCCCTCTGTCCAAAACTACCCTGTGTATGTCTTTCAAGGACTCGATCTCAAATAACAGACACGGTGATTATGTTGTAAAATATCTTTACAGCACCATCACCCATTTATAATAGAAATATGAATTTGTAGCACTTTAAGGCGCGCCGATTGTACAGGGCGTGGAATAAAAGGGTGTCGATAGGAAATTGAACACCTTTTAAGTTGCGTTACTTAGCAATATTTTACGTGATCCCTGAAAATTCGACACCTACATTGGAACGATTAAGATTGTCCGTATTTTTGCTGTTATTAAGAAAATCTTGGTTAGACAGCGTAACTTGTTTGGAAGATTGCCAGTTTGATTTCAACTCTTTTAAGTAAACATTATTTATTTTATATACATCTTAATAAACTTATTATATAATTTAGAAGAATAGATTATAGCCTCTTTTGCAAACAGACACTGAAATATGTTGAGCACATTTCACGCATGAGCCAAATAAAGTTTCGTACAATTATAAATTGCTTATTAAGTTAAAACTGTTGAAAAATCCAGGAACACATTATTCTCATAAAGATAAAAATATAATACGCATTTTAACAAAATGATTATTTTTTAATAATACTTTTTAATTCATATTTAAAAAGTTCAAGATATTTTTATCTTAGGTAGTATCAAATAGTCAGAAGATATGGGTTAATCAATTATGTACTAATATTTAAAGTTATTTCTAATGACATAGAGATTAAAATGACTTATACGACGTTATTATACGCAAATGCATGCAATTTCGTAACAGACACGATACTAGTACTATTTGATACTAGTACTGTATATTACGTATGAAATTTGAATTGTAAATAATCAAGCTCTCAGTTTTCATTTGTACTGTCTCCTTATATTTGCAAATATAATTTATTATAACATTTGATGAAGAGAATAGGTGAATACTTGTAATACATCCTACTTTAGTAGGATATAATATAACATGGTAATATAATATACCATGTATCATAGCACAACTGAAAATTGGGACGTGCGAGAATTCGGGGAAAGAAAAAACATCATTGTACATATTTAATATATAGTTTTAGTTATATTTAATATATAGTTTAATATATAGTTGGGTGTGTTGCAAGATTTTACAGCACTTAAGCGGAATTTTCAAGGGCATCCGTTATCCTAAGTACTGTTTCACATTGAGCATTCTGTGAGCCCATGGTATCACTTCGGACGAGCCAGCCTATCTAGTGCATCCGCATATGCTTCAGCATGGCTATCCCATTAAATAATGGCTAAAAATTGATAGAATAAAATGAAATGCTACCACAGTCATCGACGACGGAAGTTGAAAAGAACAGATAGTAAATCCACGTTTTATAATTATCTATTAAATTAAAACGATAGTTATTTCAGTTTTGATTTATAGTACACAATGGATTTGAAACAAATAGCAATTCCAGGTGCTTTACATGATATATGCATGTAAAATTTAGAATTCTAATTAATGCGTATTACTATAACATAAATGTTTATGATAAATTATTAAATGGAAGTATTTGTGCTAACAAAGTTCTGTAATGAATTTTGTCTATTATATTTAGTTATAATTGAGCTTTCATCGAAATCTAGAATATGCACAATGAATTTCAATTTGTTTTGTTTTTTCCACCTGGCATCGCAAAGTTTTTTAATAACGTATCGTTTCAACCCCTACTTTCAGTTTGAGATCACGTTTCAAAGTTTTCGATTGGCACTGCTGCTTTCCTGAATAATGTTCCCAGTATGCACGATGTCACTAACATGTATTATTAACTTTGCACTACAAACTTTTATATTTTTACGAGGCGGAAATGAAGAATAATTCGGGATGTAGACCTTTTAAAACTAACAATCCACTAATTATAACACAGTAATTCTTTGTTGTAATACACCATAATACACAATAACTTAACAATAAGAGAGGCCTATGTCTAGCAGTGGACGTCTTACGGCTGAAATGAGAATGATGAAACTTAGAACATAAAAAAACAGATTACTGAAAGATATTGAAGATAACAGGAAAGAAAGATTTATTATGTTAGTGCAAAATATGTTATAATTAATATAAAGGCTCATAATTAAATAACAATTAATTTATTCGGTCTTTGGAAGGGCTTTCTAGTGGCCGGGAAAGTGATTTAATACTCGTAAGCACCGGAGAGCCATGCAGAAGCATAAATTGGGCCAGCTCGAAGTGATACCACGGGCTCACAAAATACTCAGCGTGAAACGTACCTTCTTATATTGTGTTTCACTAAGCTAGTGTAGATATCAGAACCAGTCATATCAAAACCAGTGCGCAGACCACAACCAAAGCACAGGCTGTGGCGAGGTTATCCATTGGCGGCAATGTTGTTTTACTATTTAGGAGAGCACCTGCTCTGTTGTCTGTTATACCATAGAAAAAGGACATGATATTATTTACCCTTGATGCTTCTTTTTTATTAAAGCATTTATAGTTTTTGCTCTCTAGAAAACTCATTACAACCTGACTTAAACTGACGTATTTGGAGCTACGAATAATATAAAACAAATATTATAATTATGTATTATTTTTTTCTACCCATTTCATATGATAATAAGCACATTTCTCTGTTGAATGAAAATATATCTTTGTTTTAATAACATCCATTTACGGATCTTATTATATAGTTAACACAATGAAAATCGTTTATTCGTTTCTCAAAAGGTAGTTTATGTGCCGCAATTTACTATGACAATTTTATAGTATAATTTTCTAGTATTAAATTGCAGTCTGTTCCATCTCGAACCATTAACCTGAAACTGAACAGCTATAAATGTGAAGAATACGTGACTGTATGACAATGTATTTTATTGTAACAGTCGTGAAAATGTCAAGAGGAAATTGTGTTTCTTTTGGTAAGATAAAATTGCAACTATAATTTGATGTTGGCGCATGCTATATTGTTAACTCTTAGCGTAGTTAATTGTGAATCTTAATTACTTTTTCTAGTTCGTTGTAGACAAGCGTTTAATGGAGTAGTAGTGGGTTTTGATTTCAAGTCAAAGAAGAAAAATCTGAAAGAAAGGAGGAAATTCAAAATGCTTTCCGGTCTGCTTTTCATTCAATGTTAACGGGATCGAAATGGATAATTTTTGGGTATTTGTCCTATTTATGAGGCATTATTCTTTCTTGTTTCTTCAAGTTTTAAATTTATTAATTTAATTACATTTTTTTGGATGGCCTTTTATCTATTCTAAATAAATTAATATAGTTTGTTCATGATATACATATACTGCTTATGTAGTTTCAACTAGTAGTCGTAATTATAAAAATATATTCAAATATTGTTTATTGTATCTTTGAGTATTGTAATTTAAAATACAACCTTTCCAATAATATGATAGTAAAAAATCTAAAAAAAAAACTAATGATGCCAAAACTAACTGACACTCGAGATGAACAAAGCAGGGAAGCTCGGTCGTTATTTGAAATACTCTCACAAAATCTTAGAAATTTCTGCAAGTATTTTGTGACTTCGTTATAAAATTTAAAGTGTTTTAACTATAAGAACATTCTGATGCTAGAATGTGTTTGGAATTCTATGTATTAATAATCTAGGATTTTTTTTATAGAGTTTTAAAATATATATTTAAGATGTAAATTATAGTGATTGAATTTAAGAAGAATAGAAGAAAAGAATAAAAAAGATGATTCATGTCAAAATACGGACTCAATGATTGTGCTTAGAAATATAAAAACACTTAACGATGTACAAAATAGTGAAAAGATTTCTACAACATTTTTTTATATGTAAGGTTCCATACGATGCATATAAATTTTTATCAATGAAATGGAGCTATTTTATACGCAATAGTTACATGATTATGAAAGAAGAGATATGTAAAATAACTATTGTTTAATAGGGGAATCGCACTGAAGTATGAAGTGCTTAGACTTATCATTGCTAAGAGCTTGGTATTGTGATGTGTAGGGGAGCTTTACACTCGCAATTGAGAGACGATAGGGTCCGTAACTGAAAAGCTTTTTATGAAAAAATTTGCATTGTTAAGGTCCTTTTCTGTATTTCGATAGCTAGCTATGTTGTCACCATTCACGGAACTTTTGAGTGTGTAAAATATTAAAAATAAAAAAACTGAAGGGTCGGGCTTTTATTAGCACTAGGGGCTAGGCTAGTTGTAGGTTAGGGTAGTAGGTAATTTTATTTTTTTAGGCCTAAGCTTCATAAAGTAAAATTTACAAAAAAAATTACGAAAAAGATCAAAGTTAAGGATTTATTAAAATTACACTTAAGATCTATTTCAGATAGTCTGCAACTACTATGAAATCATCAAATATTCAAATAAATATTTTGCAGTTTCCAAATATTATATCTCTTATGATACAGGTAATGAAAATCAGAAGCATCAGCAATTTTGTGTCACAGGCGGCTCTTCCTCTGATAATCGCTACAGAGTTTGTAAACTCAATGAAGTTGCCCCATAAATTGGTTAGGTCAATTTCGCTAGGTATGTATCGGTGTCGTTTATATAGTTAATATCCAGTCGAGTGCAGCGTCCGTCGCCGCATATTTGTTTGCCGAAAATACGTGAGTTTAACTGGCGTAAATTAATTACATGTTTGCCCTGCTGTAATTACGCAATTCACGTGCTACTGATGCAACTCAATATGACCCGGTTTTTACATAATGCGAGCGTACCGGCGTAAACGATGAATTACGAATTTAACTTTTACGCCCGTGTTAACAACGTAATTATCGGCACGGGTGGTCGTGATTGCTCACCAGCTTTGTGTATAAGTTGATGCAAGTGACTTGCTGCGTGATATTTGCAGAAAAGCAGCCAATTTTGTCTCTTCACTAACACTAATTGAAGTTCACGCACTTACATAACTTATTGTATGATAAAGCATGACTCAGCCATTTTTTAAATTATATTACTATTTATGTTAAGCTTGCAATTTTACCTTTTACAAAAGCAACATAATTCACATCTTATAAGATTTTTATTACCTAATTATTACGAGTTATATTTTTTAAATATGGTATTCAATAACAATTTTGAACAAATTTTTCCTTTTCTTTTAAAGTAGTGTTCCTGACAGACATCATCCTGCCCGATACGTCACCGCCACGTCCAACCAAACCTGAAAATCGCTACATTAAAAACATATCCTCCATTTTTATAGTCCTAGTTCTAAGATACATCCACACCAATTTTTAGTCAAATGAGTTGAGCCGTTATTTAGTTAAAAACAATGTAACTAATACGTCTTTATTAGGATTAATTATAGTCTTCACTTACCCCAAGAAAAATGGTGGAAATGTTACTTGTTGTTTATAGGGAATTTTGACGAAATCAAAAATTCTATTTCAGTGAAATAGTTTAGATTATAACTTCACCAAATTAACATTTAAAAACACTTAAATATTAAATAATAGTATTGTCATGAATCTAAATATATAGGTCATAAAAATATTTATCTGTTTCTGAATACTCCATGGTCTCAATAATCCATAATATCTTACGATGTCCTCCACTTTGAGATGACAGTTTATGAAGTGACATTTTAAAACTGCCATAATAAAACGTCACCGTGTCTTTTGTCCCGTCACTTCTGAAGCCTCGCGCCACTCTATCCCCGCGCGGAATGACAGCTGACAGTATTTTTAGTCGTTCCCTTGAATTGCGTGTATTTGTTCATTCTGGTAACTGTCAATTTGGTGGTTTGTTAGTGTCCTCGCAAAAATCGCCCGTAAAATAGAAGGCGTAGTAAAATAGTCTCAGTTTATTTGAATTTGGTTTTATGCGACTTAAAAAACTGTTTTTTTCATAGTATATCGGACAACGGAGCAGGTTGATCTCCTATTTGGTAAGAGAACATCGCCGCCCATGGACAACTGCGCCACAGTCCGCGCATTGGTTGTGTTGCCGAATTTTTACGCCACTTAAGCCGCATTTTTAAGGGTCTCCGATATCCTCACTCATTCTGCGAAACACAATACAAGTACCGTTACACGCTGAGTATTCTGTGAGCCCGTGGTATCACTTCGGACCAATTAGTGCGTCAGGACGGCTCTCCCACGGGTACGTAAGTGTTAAGACACTCGCCAAGCCACTGTTAAGCTGTTCCGAAGACCGAAAAAATTATAAATTAAATTATAATTGTCCGGTACGCGATTCGAACCCGATATATCGAGCTTGATGGTACACTTTTAAAACCATTAAGCTATGAGACTCTCTAAAATTATAATTCTCTTACATAATAGTTTCATAAAAAGTGAGAAAAAATTAGTTGAGGTAAACAAAAATAAATACTGCATTTGCTTGTCTATGTGTGTAGCACAACGCGACTCATCGAGCGTCTAAACACCTTCCCTGTCTTCATTAATCCAAGTCACGCTACTTAGATAAGAGATAAACTGTCAAAAAATGTAATTAATCTTTCCATTTTGCCCTTAATTACTTTTTATAAATATTTCGACGCCAGCGTCCTATCAGAAATATTTTTAAATCGATCCAGTACATTTTTAGAATATAACAGATGATGATGATGAAACAAAAAAACCGTTCGAGATTCAGGTTGCAATTATTATCGAACTAGAGAAATGCAAGAATAGATCGGAAAATGCTGGTCATATCGCAAAATACAACCAACTGGCAAACCTGTATTCGACCACAGTTCGGAGTGTATAATTTTGCGTATCTACACCGTAAAATGGAGTCGCGAATGGACAATTACGGCGTATGCTCCATTTCACTTACAATTCCGGGCTGGATGGCCGCTAGTGAGACATCGGAACAAGTTTCAATTGAACTAATTTGCTTTTGACTTTCAGTGTGATAGTTTTCCCGTGGTTGACAACAATATGGAATACATTTGGCAAAATATTCATGCTTTGAGATAAAACCATGAAAATTAATAGAAATATGATATATATAAATATTAAATATCGATTTAATTTCGTATTGGATGTCGTTTGATTAAGTTAAAATTTTATAATTAAATCATAAATTCAATCGTAGTATAAGCTATTAGTAATCTTAATAGATAAATATACATAATATTTAGAAATAGACACTTAGATAAAATAAAATCCTTTTAAAGATGCATAAATATAAAAGTCATTTAAGACTGAAAGGAGTTGTGAACTTGTCGTCCTTAGAACTATTTGCGTTCTTTTTTGAGTGGTATAAGAAAAAATAATATATTTAAACCTTAGAGTCTAGACAAAGTCGTAAAAGCTAACGTTTTACGAGAGATGAATCGTGTTGACATGGGTGTTTAAAAATCGAAATTGATTTAACCTCTTCTATGTTTTCGTTCTTGTATCGTAAAAAGTAACATTTAAGATAATCTCCATGATATGAAATGTAAACTAGTTTATGGCGTCTTGACTGTATTATACGTACTAGAAGTTAAACTATTAAATTTGGGTTTACCACATTCAACATTTTTTAAATTTTTATTTATATGGAAATGGAGGCAAACGAGTAGGAAGCTCACTTACAGTATAGCCTCCGCTCGTGGACACCACCAGCCCTTGCAGACCGCGGGTGAGTTGTCGGCCTTTAAGGAACATGTACGTTCTTTTCTTGATCTACTTTCGCTCTTTTTTCGTTCTTGAGCATTTATTTCACATTTGAGTTTGTTAAATAAATTTAAATAATTCATTTGATATGAATAAATGTGTAAAAAATTTATAATTTTTCACCATTTGTAGGTGAAAGTTGAATAAATAGATTCTTTACGAAGATTTTATGTGATGTTTGCCTGATCGTAACTGCTTTATTTCCACTTGCTACACATGTAGAAAAAATAATATCAGTCATGCCGCTTTGCGTTCGTTTGTGAGCAATGAACGTATAAAATTGGCTTTTTTCCTTTGTAGCTGTTAAATTTGTATTTACTTACTTGTTGGTTAACTTCGAATAAAGCAATCTCGGCAAATAATAAAAATCTCAAGAGGATTTTCTATATCGTATTTGTTCACGGTTCAAGTGTGTTAGACATTTCTTGTTGAAGTATTTTACAGTACAAGTTATACTCAATATTTCGATTACGTTGATTTCAACGTATTGACGTGTTTCTTTAGACGTTTGACATACCAGCGGCTTTTTAATACTTTAAATTAGGAATTTTTTATAGTGCAGCGGACAACGGAGAAGGTGTGGTTTCTATATGGTAGGAAAACACCACCGCGTATGGATAACCGCGCTACAGTCCGCGTTTAGGTTGTGTTGCCGGCTTTTAATGCCACTTAAGCGGTATAAGATTGTGTCGTTCTGGAAGATAGCTGGATAAGCATACGTACCGGTCATAAACTTAGCATACGTAATTTAATAGCCTTTTCTTATTACTTTGTTAACATAGGTCAGAGAGATATAGCGATACTAGCTTTCTATCAATTGATAGCTTTATTAGATCTTAATTAATAAAAATCGACCTAAACTTTGACATTATTATCAAGAGATAATTTACTTATGAACTAAAACAATTATTTAATGTTTTATTATATGTAAATATGCCAAGAGTTTTATATATATATATATTAGATTAGCCTTAGATATTATTTGAATAAAAATCATAAAAAAGTGAGATAATTATCGTCTCCTCGAACGCTAATTAAGCACTCATTGAACAATTCCAGTCTCAGCACCGAGCATCTGCGTTTCAATTATGCAACATAATCTCATTTTGATACACTTAAAAAGTTCATTAATTTGAATTCACTAGTGAATAATAATTGCATGTAAAAATAGAAATGAAAACAGCTTTAGTGAAAATTTTACAATTTTTACACTTTGGGAAATAATATTGTTGTTTTATAAACAGATGACAACAAAACAATTTCAATGTTTTTTTACTTTTCATTATAGAGTAAATCGAGATTGATAATTAATATGGCAATAAAATTAATATAATAATTTTAACAATAATTTTCACGCGCACTAATTGGGCCGGCTCGTCAGAATTGATACCACGGGCTCACAGAATACTCAACGTGAAACGGTACTTGTATTGTGTTTCGCTGAGTTAGTGAGGCAATCGAAGGATCTAAAAATGCCGCTTAAGTGGCGTAAAAAGCCGGCAGCACAACTAATGCCCGGACTGTGCCTTGGTTGTACATGGATGGCGGTGTTCTTTTACCATTTAGGAGACCGACCTGCTCCGTTGTCTGCTATACTATAAAAATAATAATAATGTAATAAAGCTGTGATAATAATTGCATAATAACTTTAAATAGCTTTTTCGTTATTTTGTACCTGTATAGAGTCCCAAATCTTAATTGTAAGCTTCTTATTTAGGACAAAACACACACAGTGAAATATTAAAAATTACAATATTCATATTTATAATTTTACTAAACGCGCAAAGACAAAAACCATATTAAAATAATTACATAATTTCAGATGGAAAATAGTAATACTGAGGATTAAATAAAAATTGGCGTCGTTTCAAATATTCATTGTTATAAAGGCCAAATAAAGAAGGATTAAGGCACTTTATTATGAGGTATTTAAAGAAAAGTGGCTCAAGGGCTAAAATGGACGTGACCTTCAAATTTATATCTCGCGTTGGTTTTGGTCGGTTAGTTTAAAGTTTAAATTGTATATTAAGATGATTATTGCTTTAAAGACTTATAATGGAAACGTCGTATGTATTTTTTTTATCAGTTTTTTCTGTAATATATTAATGCTGATGCATCGATTCTATATCTGCTGTGTTTTTCTCTAGGCAAACGGAGCAGGTGTCTCTTATGTTAGTAAGAGATCATCACCACTTGTGAACTGCACCCCAATCCACGTTTTTATTGTGTCGCCGGCTTATTATGCGGCTTAATCAATACAAATTAGTGTATATACAGAATCCTAAGCAAAAGAATATTTCATGCTGGTATTCTGTTGGTCTGTAATATCATTCCGTACGAGGCGGCCCAAATAGAACGTCAGTACGGCTTTCCCATGGGTATTACGCATATGAGGTTTGGTAATGGGAGAAATAAACATGTTTCGCATTAAAAAGTGTGATCATTTACTTGACTAGAAATATAAACTGAACATCAGTGAACATAAAATTATTTTTTGTTATACTCTTGTCATATCATTTAAAAATAGAAAACATAACTTGAAACTTTGCCCATATATACCTGGTATATGTATACCGGTATTAAAGTTTTAACAAAATTTTCGACAGACTTCCGTCTCTTTGTTGATAAAGTTTCTATAAACCACGATATAGATATGGTTTTCAAATTATAAGTTAAGGGGGTTTTAGTTAAATTTCCTCACTACTTTCAAACAATTTGGCTTTGTTTCATTATACATCATTGAATATTCTAAGCGTCAGTATTATACAGCGATTTTATTCATGTATGTAGATAAAACTCTTAGCTAATAACAAGTTATTTACAAATTAATAAGTTACATTTAGAATACCTTCTTTATAAGTTGAATAAGAAAACGAAAAGTTTCCGTTAAGCTGTTCATTTAGTAATCCATTTCGGTTTCTACGAAGTTTTCTTAATATCTTTTAATGAGTAATTCGTGACTTTATTTAGAACATTCAAAGGAGCAATATAATATTCAGAAGGCTCTCGTAATCTTCTATTTGGCTAATTCGTGGATTCGACATTGTAAGCCTTAGTAAGAATTAAGTTCAGCGTTGACAATAAATGCAAAATGTGCCTTAACATTATTCTAAAATACATGCCAAATAAATGCCGACCTCTGACTATATTAACTGTACGTATAGAATAATTCAATTTGTGATTGGTTTAGTATTGAAAAATATATATAACCAGGTAAAATTGTGTAAATAAATAAAATGAAGCCATTTACATCGTAACCATCTTAAACTTCCTCTTTGACATCCGATTGATGCTGTGAAAAAGAAATTTAATTGTAGGAAATTTACGTAGCGACGAATTTTACACTCCATAACTTTTGACATCACATAGGGCCCAATAAAAAAGGGGCCGTTTCTTGTGGGCCAAGTGTAAGGGAAGGAAGACATCACCGTGACGTTAGTTTGATATATGAGTGGGATCTTTTGTGTGATACTCGTTAAGGACGCACAATGCCACACTGACAGCTCACGCTCGACTTGAGACCTGCGTGAACAATGACGCACTTTTGAGATTTACACGTTTTAAAAATTAATGTTTTGTATGATTTTTCTGTTGTACAGTCTGTAATTGCAATTTATTTTGAACGTAGATCTTTGAAGTTCTTATAGAGCTTCTATCGTATAGCCAAATGACTAACTCATTCCTTTGCACAAAAAAGGAATATCGAAACGTATACAGTGTAAAACAATGTAAGTTAAAATCTATACAGGTTGGCATATTAATAAAGGATTTTAAATTAAATGCTGGGAGCGTCTCGTGGTTACGGAGCGCACAAACGCTTAGAAAATAATTGTATGCACATAATTATTTGTGCGCCTGCTTTGTACGGTCGGACACTCGGGAACAAAGCGAAGCGAGACTTTGCCAAAGCTCTTACGGGATAAATGAACGCTGGAAGTGCCAGGATATGTTGTGGATAATCGTTTTACTTGTGATACACTGGCTTCTCCGACGCTCATTTATAATGTCACGAGTATTTAGTTGAACTAATTTCCTCTAAGCGTTCGTACATTTCACTCAACACTCATGTATCGCACGAGTTAAGTGATATGCGCCTACGCATACGCCTACTTTAATACAGTTCAAATTCAGAATTTTTGAAAAAATTTAATATTAGGAATTAGATCTTTTTTTTATTAAATATATAATTTTAAAAAATGTGTTTTAACGATATTAAATTCTGCAATTGGTTTTTTATATGCTTTAAAATGATGGAATGTATAATGTATAAATTTAATCTATAGGATATATTTTCGAAATGGATATGTAATTTAAGGTCTTCATAGTTTTTAGTTAACTCAGTTTTATCGGTAACTAAGTTCTTTTATATTGACATACTAGAAATCCTTATATGATCAGCTAAAACATTCCAACAAAAATCGCAATAAGATGGCTTCCCAGCACTCCGTAGCACTCATTAATAAAAACCATTAACTTCTTCGTCTTGGATTAGGCCATATGTGTAGGATGAACATGATATTAGGAAGAGTAAATAAGCATTAACGACTATTGTTTCCATAAATTCAGCATCTTTGTGGACGCGAAACCGCAGGTGTTTCATTATTCCCCTTTAATGGCGTCAACGGCGTGGTGGCGGGGTCATACGTCACGCGACTACAAATAACGTTACCCGGTGAGTAGGATTTCGTATCAGGTAATATTACAGTTCGTGGTTTATTATGTATTTTTGTTGGTTCACTTTTTATGTTAATCTGTTTTGTGGTTGGTAAATTTAATGTCAGGATAATATATAATCATTAAGATTTACACGACCGATCAATATATTTGTAAATTGAGAAAGTTACGAAAGCGAAGGGACAATTGCATTATACCACTGACCTACCTGACATCGAAGTAAATATGATATATTTCTATTTGCTTTCCACATTTCGCTCAGTTACTAGGAGTATTGAAAGTCGAACAATTAATAAATTCAAATAAATATAAATATTGTAAAGGCAATGTCAAGTGAGATAATCCAGAACTCTAAAACAAAGTATTTGCTTTTATGCTTTCGCAAGCGAATATATTTCAAAAGCAGTGACAAATAAAGCTTTAACCCGAAAACTACATCCCGGATGTCACTGAAAGAGCGTCTAAATTAAAATGGAGTTCAGTTAGAGCTATCACGCGAATATTGAACAAGTTAAAGGCAAAAACTGAAGCGGTCGGGTTATTCGGATCTTATTTAAATATTTTTAGTTTATAGGAAAGCCATTTTAATTTGTATAGATTAATCACTGAAGTCCAGCCGGCGAATTCTTAATAAATAACACTGTTGAAAGTTCATACTCTTAGCAATGAGCTCATTTTAGTTAACGTTTTCTCCCCCTACCTAATGTCAAAGTAAAAAATCGTTATTTCAAATAGGATGTCATTGACCCTTATGGACGTCTTAATAGTTCAAACCAATGACTGTTGCCGAACATGCCCAGTGATAAGATTAATCAAGAAACTTAGCCAGGTTTAAATTATTTTTGAAAATTCTATTTCTTTTATTTGATATTATTAAAAACTTTAAAATATTTAACAATTACTACATTGAAGCATTTTATGTGGCAACAATTTTATTGGTTATATTTGTGCTTTGAACGCATCATTCGGTTGTTATAAAAATTCAGTACTGTTTTATTTTCAACGAGATTTATAAAGCTCGATATTTAGTGGCATAAAAGCGTCAATTCATTGTTAATATCGCATGTAAAATTTTATTCTGCATAAATGATTTTTGGCGTTGAACAATGGCGTTCGAAGATACTATACAATTAAATTGCTACTAAAGCCTAATAATACCTGATATATTTCCATAAAACCATTATATATATATATATGATATATTATATTTATATATATATATTATATATATCTTAATGTAATTATAATAATAATCTTAATGTAATTGTAATATATCTAATAATAATAATATATATAAGTAATATATATAATAATATCTCATATATATAATAATATATATGAGATAAGCTTGGGTTTAGCGTTTTTTAGTATAAAATTCATTTAATGAAAGAAAAGATATTTTTACGTAGTAGTATTGACTAGACTAAAATATACCATGTGAAATTCGACCCATATGTAAAATATTATGTTTCCTTTGAATGAATCTTATTCAAAAAAGTATGATTACATAAAATAAATAACCAATTTATGTGTCAGTGGCATGATGTCCGGATTGTACAAGAAAATTGAAATAAGTAAGTGCGGTAATAAGTGAATATCGTAACATCGCAGAATATTTATCTACCGAGCGAAGACAATTAAAAATAAAAGAGGCAAAAACTGACAGAGAAAAAGTAAAGGGCTCTGAAAAAGTTCCATTAATGCGGGGTTACAAATGAGCTCTGAACCCACGCCGGTTATCTCCATGAGAACAGACCGATGTTTGCTCAAATAAAATTGGTGAATGTCATTCTCTAACTGTTAGATTTGAAGCTTTGAAAAATATACCCTGGTTTTAACCTCTGTAGTGTATACTTAAATTGAAATAAATAAACAAATGGATTTACTTTAAAACTAATCTTATCCAATATCATAAAGACCATATCATGAAGTATTTATATATTTCAAGTAAAAGCTCATTTGGATTGCAACGCAAAGATCTTATACTTGAGAAAATTAAAAATAAATTCATTCGGTATACGATAGTAATATGTAGTGTAATATGGTTCCCTGTTATAAACTAATAGTCTCAGGAGAGATTTATAATGACGATGTAACTTTTATAACCGTGGCATTTATAAAACTCAGAAGTCTAAGCTGTGCCGCGTAAGCGTACCATACTTTTCTTGTTTCCCTTTCTCAGTTAAGCGATCACTACGCGTTTTTAAACTGGTAGGAGTTGGACATATTCTGTCTTTATATCGTCGAGTCTGAGAAACGTTTCGCTTTACCTTAAAAGAAGAGCAGGCGGGTTTCCACTATATAGAGGTCACCAACGCCACAATCCGCACTTTGGTTGTGTTGCCGCCTTTCTATGCCGCTTTAACGATACTTCGAGGGCTTCCAATATCCTCATTCAGCGATATACAGTACAAATAATATTTCAAGCTGGTTTTCTGCGAGCGAGGTAGTGAGATTCGCACTGTTGTGGTTTTATTATGTACTTTTACATTAATATCACTCAATGAAACACAACACAGTTTTTTTTCTTACAGGATTGATATTGCTTGAGCGATAGGTTTTACGTGTAGTAAAATTTAGTGTATGTGTGTATTAAGATTTGAATCATTTGTATCATGTAAAATCCATATATTATTTACTTAAAACAAAATATTTTTGCAGCTATATTTAGAAAGCTTAGTAGTTGAATTCATGATGGATTTTATACACATAAATATTTGATAACAGTAAATCAGTTTATATTCCTTAACATATGTGTAGGTAGCGCCATGTTATTCAACCGATTAAGAAAATACACGGCGAATATGGACGATTATTTTCAGAGATAGCACGTTGTTATTTACGGATCTGAGGGGGCGATGATTTAAGTAACATTGATAATGTTACTGCTTCATAAACGTAAATAAGTTGTTTTCTTGGCTTTTTTTGTTTAGCTTACGAAAATCCAAAGTAAGTTATGTAAATCGATGCATTCATTCACGTATTTTGATAAGATGTCATATTGATTTGTTTCTTCTTTTTTTATTGTAGAGCGGACAATGGGGCAGATGGTTCTTATATATGGTAAGAGAACACCACCGCCCATAGACAACCGCGCCATAGTGCGCGCATTGGTTGTGTTGGTGGCTTTTTACGATATTTAAGCAGTAGTTTTAAGGTCCTCCGACATTCTCACTCACTCATTGTAACACAGTAGAAGCACCGTTTCAAGTACAACTACCATTTCACTCTGAGTATTCTGTGAGCCCATATTACTTCGACGAGCCGGACCAATTAGTGCGTTAGCATATGAGATTGTATTAAGACACTCGCCCGGACACGTTAAGTCCTTCCAGAGACCGAATAAATTATAATTGAATTATAATTTATAATAGTCCGGACCGGGATTCGAACCCGATTTCTTTTGCGCTATGGTAGACTTTTAAAATCATTTGGCTACGAGGCTCTTAAAATAGGATAAAATAAAGTAACTATACGTATACTTTGGCGATGTGGCACAGGCCCAAATGAATTAAGTTGACGTGATCAAAATTTATCTTAAATATGATTTATAATAATCTAGTCATCCATTTATTATTTACAATAAACGTATAGAAGTATTTTTCAATATTTTTTAATTTCACCCATCAACACGCAATTTCGTAGATAATTCCATTCAACGTTGTAATACAATAATTGTATTCTAACCGTACAATCTCACTAACTCGTTACAGAATTACCTTTATGGCTTAGTAAGTATAATTTTGTTGTAATTAATTACCAAAGTATAATTAATTTTTGGAAGAACTAAATAAATGAATGATACAGCGTTTTAATTCTATTCGGAACAAAATAACCGTTTGTGTGTATAATATTCACTTTAGTATACATTTATTATTAACATTTGTATTTATAAATAATAATATTTACAAAATTAGTATAAATAAGTATTTGTAAAAAAATATATTATATATTTATTATTGTTACGTTGCTTGTAAAAGTTATTCTCCAGATTCACCGAATCGACTCTAAGGATTCCTTTAGTTAAAGCTTGAGCGGGTGTCGTTATATCTTATTGTGGAATGCGGATAAAGTTGTGATAAAATATTTTTTGTTATAATCGTATCATTATATTATATACGTTATTGCTGATTAAACGGGATTTGAAATCAATTGAAACAAAGTGTGTGAGCAGAATAACAACTGATGTGGTGAAAATTAAACTCCGTTTAAAACAAAATTAATTCGTTCCATGTAAAGCAGTGTTTATTTAGAAAATCTTATCCCGTAGCAACCCGTGTGTTGAACCGTAATATTCTGTTAACGTGTAATTAGGTTCTATTTCTACTTCCATATGGTCAGTCCTGTCGGTAACTACACTCGTGCACGAAAAGGTCGCATTTGCTGTTTAGCGGGAATGTGTTCTCCTAACAAATTACATTAAAACTGTGCATCTTTGTTAGATTTCTTTAGAGTTTTATTTATTATGAAAGTACAATGAAAATTATAAACATTTTTCAAGTATCAATCGTCGCTATTAATGGAATTTTAAAAATTTTTTTTTACATATAATGTTTGCAAGGAAATCAAACATTTCGGCATATAAGAAAATCCACTTGACTTTTGAGAAAACATTTGATTTTAAGAATTTTTATTGTTCGGTTATTGTTCGGACAAACATACAATATTTGTTACATTGTTTGCTCGAATTGATTTTTTAGTTATAGAGTTCAAATATGTACCAAATGAGTTTATAAACACTCGGTTATTTCGACTCAAGTTTCTATTTTAAGGGTATGTAGTTTTTACGATGTAGCCATTTCTAGAAAGGCAGCTTTGCTTTTTATCTGTGTAGTAAATCCGATTGTTTCAACTAACTTTGAGTACATACTATAAATAAAGAAGAATAAAACAAAAAAATGCAATATATAAACATTCCATATTGGTGCTCAACCAGTGATAATAGTTGATTTCAGCCAGTTATTAGAATATAAGTTTACACTAGTGCCAGTTAGATTATTAGAGTCCAAGTGATGCGATAAAGACGCAAACGTGGGGTTGAGTGTGGAAAGAGCTCATTAAAGCAGCTAGGGTTCCTTGTGGAGGCCTTATTAAAACTGTGAGAGTTCGTAAGTACTTTCTACATCCCACAAAGGAGCATTTACGACGGTGAATTCTCTGGTCACTGAAATGTGTTTCTTAATTTATTATTATAAAACGAAAATTGGAAAACTTTGTCTAATAAACATTTAAGACGGTTTTTATTTTATTTTAGATTTGCAATTTATTTTACCCTTTTAGCCCCGATACTGCGGAACAGTAAGTCTTCAATGCTTCTGAAAAATACTAAGTATAATTAAGTATGGTATAGATGTAGGTAGAAAAGGTACATAAATACAAATAATGATATCAATATTTTGGGTATGTCTAATTTGTCTTTGTAAAAGTTAATGTCCTAAAACAATTGTTTTTACTACATTCTATTTAAAGTAGGAAGTTCACTATACCAAAACCGTTGGAAACAGCCAACTTAAAATCAAAGCTTTCATGATTATAATTGCAAAAGCAAACTCCTTAATATTAACTTATCAAATTATTTGAAAGGTATTCTTCAATCACCGCTTTACTTAAGAGTAAATTAATGTCTAAAAGAGAGAAACAATTTTATATTGGTTAAGACATTTACATCATAATTTCTTTACATTTTATGAGGGACTATAAATCACGTTTATAATAGGATTTTAAAGATCTAAACAATTGCGTTTTCATTTAGGAAATATTGTCTTTATTACGTAAAATTTTATTTATGGCTTCCGAGTCGAATATTTTAAATAAGTAATTCGTTAAGATTTAAGAAAATGAAGGTTTATGGTGACGTAAATGAAATATATTCATTAAAATATCAGACATATTTATAGAATAATAGTTAATGAGATTTTAAATTATTACGGCATTATGTAGAAATAGCGTAAAACGAGCTGTTTTTTTATTCAACAGCTGACAACGGAGCAGGTAGGTTTCCTATTTGGTACAAAAACGTCGCCCATGAACAATCGCACCACACTCCGCGCTTTGGTTGAGTTGCCGGCTCGATAACCTCACTCACTCTGCGAAACACAGTACAAGTACCGTTTCACGCTGAGTATTCAGTGATCCCGTTGTATCTAATATAGTATAAAATACTCGCCCGACACTGTCAAGCCCTTCCAGAGACCGAATTAATTATAAATTAAATTATAATTGTCCAGACCGGAATTCGAACCCGATATCTTTTTAAAAGTGTACCATGAAGCATGGTACACTTTTAAAAACACTAAGCTACGAGTAGCTCAAAAGTTATTATTATAACTGCATAAATTGTTAATATATTTTTTAAATATAAGTACATAATTGTAATTTATATAGATAATTGCCTTTATTAATGTGGATATATTTTTCAGAATAACATAATAAATGGTTTGGTAGTTTAGATTATCTCTAAGATAAGGTGATAAATGACCACATTTTGATTAAAATTAATATTATTTAATAGTTTAATATTCTCTTATCGCAAATACTGTTGTTCGTTTATGTGTATGTATGCTGGTAGCTATTAAACCAATCGACTGAATTTTGTACGGTATTTACTAGCTTATAAAGATATAGTTAGATTGACAAAAAAGTTGAAGTTGTACGAGTATACTGACTCGACTGAGTATAATGTGCTTAGTGTATGTAATAACAACAATCTGCAAACAATCTGTTCACGCATAAACCAATATTTTGGGATTGTGAACTAAATTTTCCATTGTCCGCATAGGTCCTAACCAAAATGCTTTATGATCCGAACAACAGTTTCGCGTGAACGCTTGTGGCATGTGGACTGAAGTATTACGAATGATTTAGAGTTTTCAATTCATTGTTGTTTATTTTACACTGCATTCCTGTTGACCTATGCCGTAATATACTCAGTAATGCAGCTAGAAACCACTAAAGTTTCACAAAATCAGTTTGAATTAAATTTTGCACAATTTTTGAGTTCGCTTTTAACTGTTACCTGCAACTATCTCGTTCAAAAAAATTTGTTATAGAATACTATATCAACGATGAAAAAATATTTGTTGAAAAATACTGAGGATGTTACAAATACAAGTGATATATAAATTATTTACAAATATTTGTTTAAGATATATATTCAACATATATTACTAATACTATCTTATAGTGAAATATATTTATAAGTTTGTATATTAAATAAATAAATTCAGTAATTTATAAGTTCGATCTTTCTAGGAAAAAGATTTAAGTAATAAGAGATATGTACTTCACTTTAGATATATAATAATAAATAACCGTACTACAGCTAAAAGGTAAATTGAATAATCAAAATTAAATTAAATTAAGGTTGTAAATAAAGAGAGTGATTGAAGAAGGGCCACTTTATGTTAAAGAATGGAAGTTTGTAACTATCTGACCACTAATACGTTTTTACAATCGCCGAATGGTAATAAAACAGGGATGGGTCTCAGATTAAGGTCGTTTATCATTCGCTTTGATGGCCCTTTTTGCAGTAATCATTCATTTTTCTTCCGGGTTATGGGTTGCTTTCTCTGCATTTAAATGCCGCTTTGTTATTTGGTTAACTCTTTCGTTTTGTTGTGCTTTACCGCAATTTGATAATTATTGATGGTGAATATTTATATTATCATTGTGAATTTTTGTAAAACTCGGTTGCCACGATACAATTGAATGCTCCATGCTTGACCTAACACAAATAGTAATTTCTATTCATTATATATTTAGTGGATAATATTTTAACTAATTTTTAATCATTGCATAGAAAAAATTGTCTTTGAAAGACAATTTTATATACTGTAATGACATTGTTATACACTTTTTATTAAACCTCTTAATTATAAACGTGGTCTTACTCGAAACAGTGTCTTAAATATTATGTCACTCTGTTGCTGACATGCAGTTGGTGTTATAAAAACGAAACAGAACACTGTAAGAAAAGATTAGATTATGCCATAATTTGTAAGTATGGCGGTGAGCATTTAACATATTTTAATAAAAAGTTATTATGAAATAATGTATATGCATTCATACTAACATCTACATGTGTTTATAATAGTCATGTATATTATAATCCTACGCAATTAAACATGTGCGTGTAAAATATAAGAACAATCGTCCCAATAAAGCCGCCATTAAATGCAAAGCTCCCCGCAGAAAACATACGCCGAAATAAACCACCGTTTGAATTTTATCGTAGCAATTATCACTACACAGCGCGATGAAAGTTAGAGTGTTCGCAATAAAAAGGAAATGACAATAAATTCTCGTCACCGAAGTAACTGCGGTTATAATAAAAAAATCCCTTTAGACAATTTTCCATTATCCGAGGTCCATTGTTGGGCTCCTCTGGCCAGCATTTTATGGCATAGAGCTGTGTCGCCGTAATTTCTTATTAAACCGCCGGGGACGCACGCCTCTAATTGATTTAGAGACCGAGAGGATCACTTTTTGTACTCTTTCAATTATTTTGAATTAACTTTAAAAGCACTCTAGCTTAATCCTACTGAACTTACTATTTGGAGTTTGAAAAGCCGTTCTCGTTAATAGCATTAAATCTGCCCAGTATGTTAAGCAATAAATATGTTTTTTGAAATCATCAAAATGATTAATTATTTCAATATATATTAATGTTTTGGGAGCCTTTGAGGAATTTCTATAAATTTAGTATATAAACATATATATTTTTTACAAATTACACTTCTTTACAGTAGGTACATTAATTTCAGATTAACCATTCGTTCTGGATTTGATGTGGCATGTAGAAATGTAGAAATGACTCACTGGTGTCATTTGCAAATAAACAAATAATCATAGTTACAAAAAATAGTAGAAATAACAGCGTTAAAGCTCCTTGAAAGAACACGGCTTGTAGTGTTTGAAATCTAAAATTTCATATGTATATATTACTACGATTGAAAAGTTTAATTGAAAGTGAAGAACCGTTATGGGATCAAAGAGCGCTAAATTATTATTTCACTTCACGCCTTTATAATAGAAATAAATAAAAGTTTATAGAAAAAATTAATTTAAATGTTATATTCTTAGTTTTAAAACTTTCAGAGAATAATCATAATCATTTGTGAGATTGAGTTTTGAATTATATTATAACAATTTATGTGTTAAAAAGATGTTGTGTTTGTTACCTTATTAGTTTTATAGGTTTTTTTATAGTACAGCGGACAACGGAGCAGTCTTCTTTGGGTCTTCTGTATGCTAAGAGAACACCGCCGCCCATGGACAACCGCGCCACCATCCGCGCATTGGTTGTGTTGCCGGCTTTTTACGCCAGCTAACCGGCATTTTTAAGGGCCTCTAACATCCTTACTCAGTCAGCCAAACACAGTACAAATACCGTTTCACGTTGAGTATTCTTTGACCCCGTGGTATCACTTCGGACGAGCCGGCCCAATTAGTACGCCGCATATACTTCAGCATGACTCTCCCATGAAAATAAACGAAAATTTTGTTCATATAAATTTAACTATGCAAACCGATTAAAAATTGTATTGATGAACATAGGCCACCTGGATCAAATTATATCGCGAGCTAGATATTACATAAACGAAAATTACAAGCCGTACATGGTATAGGTCAAAGGCATAAAAGATAAAACCACTGAAAGCCAGCTAAAAAGGCAGATGCAGTTGTGTCCTAGATTTTGTAGGCTTTGCAACGTCTAAGCCAGTTTCCTTGAAGCCCTTCAAAGAACGTGCTAAGTCGCATTAGTTTACTAAGATGTTTGTTCGGTTCCACAAGTGGCTGCTTTCTGCGTAGCTAGGTCGCTGCCCCCGACTCATCTAATATTCTTATATAATAACATGAAACAAATACGAATGACGTAGTTTTTTCGCTAATTAGGGCTTTCAAAAAAAATAATTAATTAATCTATAAATATAATTTTAAGAGTCTCTGATATCTTCACTCATTCCGCAAAACACAATACAAGTGCTATTTCATCCTAGTATTCTGTGACCCCATGATATATTCGGCCTAGCCGAACCAATAAGTCCGTCAGCAGATATTGCCCTTCCAAAGACCAAATAAATTATAAATTTTAATCAAACCAGGGATCGAACCCGGAAGTCCTGATTTTACGGAATGGTACAAAACCGCTCAGTACCAAGACTCCTTGAAAATGATTAAATCCGTGTACATTTTTTACAATAAATAAGATATAGCCCATTTAGGTAATCATAAAATAATCTTGTGTAAGAGAATATATGGGGATTGTCTTATAAAACCCTGCTATTTCTTTATTCTAAAGATTTTTCTCTCAATTTAAGACTTGCAAACACGGCAAATATAGCATGTTCTTGCTTATAACACGTGTAGGCTCATAGAAAATTTTACAGCTGCGATTTCTTTAAACATTAATCTCAATGTCATTCGGGACATAATAGTTACCTTTGAATAGAATATCATAAGCTGTCAGCGTACCCTTCGCAAGGGCTCTTTCAACCCTCGCCATCACAGGTGTCTGAATTTAGAATTTGTAATTGTTCAAAGTGATATGTGACGGCGACAATAACTTTGTAATAATTAAATTGCCTGATACTTTATTAGTATATAAGCCGTTACTTATATCTATGTTCTAACATTTCTGTCTAATTAATATAAAACGAACGTATAGAGAATTAGGGCATTTATATATATAAATATAACTCTGTAACTTATGGTTTGTAAATAAATGTTAAAAAAGATGTGTGTGTATGTTTTTTTTCTTAAGGAGCGGCACGAAGTAAAAGATATCAAACAAACAACTAATAATTAAGATAAGAATAAACTCTAAATCATTCTGAATTTAATTGATATCTTGTTTTGCAGTCGGTTAAAAGGATCTACAGAAAGACGAACCGTGGACAATCGTTGTTAAACTCAAATACCGAAATTTATTATGTATGGAAAAGTAAAGAGTGCTCCGGGGTAATTTGGTCTTGAGTCCGTTTCGTATTTAAATTAAAAAGGAGCAAAAAATAGAGTTTGTAACTGTAAAATAAAATGATACAAAAAGCGGAGATTCAGTCTCGTTGCAAATACTGAGAATAAAGTTATATTCAAATCTCAAGAAACTGTAAAAGCGCAGGGAAATTGTATAAGAGAATCACGGCAGCGGGTTGAATGGCACGTTTTGAATCATTAATTATTAAGTAAAACAAGAGTCTACTGCTTCTCAATATTGATGATTTTTGTATAATATGTAATATAGTTACAACTCGCTGAATAAGATAGGATTTTATTTGAGTTTCAATAGTTTTTATATTATGATAAGGAAAAATAACTATGTATTTCTCATAGGTATTATCTACAGTTATCTGATCCTATAAAACTTAAATTCATTTAAGGAATACTAGAATTTATGACACATAATTTATCCAATATGTATGACATGATCATTTTTATAGTATAGCGGACAACGGAATAGGTAGGTCTCCAGGTAAATAGTATGAGAAAATCGCCGCACATGGACAACTATGCCACAATCCACGCATTGGTTGTTTTCCCTGTTTTTTACGACGTTTTAGTGGGAATTTTAAGGGCATCCAATATCCTAAATCACTCATCGGAACATAGTAGAAGAACTGTTTCAAATACAACTTCCATTTCACGCTGTGTATTCTGCGAGCCCGTATCACTTCGGACGAGCCAGCTGAATTTGTGCGTTGGCATATGCTACAGCATGGCTCTCCCACAGGTGCGACAGTATTAAGACACGCCCACTACCACTTTCCCGGCCACTGTTAAACGCTTCCACGGCCCGAATAAATTATAAATGAAATTATAATTATGCGGACTATGATTCGAACTCGATACTTGTCATTTCATGTTAGACTTATTAAACCACTTAGCTACAAGGCTCTCATAATTGTAGCGAAACTTTTTATTAAAAATAATAAATCTAGTTCAAATAATATACATAATACGTTTCTCTTAAATAAAGTTCTATCAGTACAATGAAAAATTAAAGAAAATTCGTATTAATCATCTATTTAAAATAGAAAATTTAATTAAATGTTCGTGATAAAATCTATAAAGATTTATGACGATTCCACAATTATTATACATGTAGTTTAACAGAAAATATTTTTAATTTAAACGATGGAACGACCCCAATCCTTTGAATAGCTAGTTAGGTATGTCGACATAGAAATGGAACTGAATGGCCAGGAAGATGCCAATTCAAAGGAACAAATATTTTAATACAGTGAAATAGGATTTTAGTTTGATATAAATATATAATATAAATGATTTGTAATCATCATCATCATTATCATTTCAGCGTAAGACGTCCACTAGTGGACATAGGCCTCCCCCTTGGACTTCCATGTATACCTTTCGGAGGCGACCCGCATCCAGCGTCTTCCGGTGACCTTTATAAGGTCGTCTATCCACCTTGTGGGTGGACGTTCCACTGCGTTTACCGGTATGTGGAAAAAAAAGTGTTAGAGTGGAGACTTGTAATAATAAAAGTCAATCATTTAGAAATAATGTTAAGTAATTTTCATAATTAATTTTGTAATACATTTAATTTTAAATATAATATCACACAAGCACTATTTTAAAAGTATTCATTGTTTGTATGAAGTTACTATTGCAATTCAATTTAAAAGTACATTTTTCAATTTTAAAATGAAATATAGTAATTGGATTAGAGCAAAGAATGATAAATTACTTCAACGATGAGAAAAAGTACAATTTCAAAGAACAAGATGGATAGCACTAGCAGTAATAATTGAAAGTTTTTGTTAATTGTACAATTCCAGTTCACTGCAATAGGCGATGTTATATTTATGTCTGTTTTATAGTACAGCGGATAACGGAGCAGGTGGGTCTCCTATATGGTAAGAGAACACCGCGTCACAGTCCACGCATTGGTTGTGTTGCCGGCTTTTTACGCCACTTAACTGGCATTTTTAAGAGCCTCCGATATCTTCACTCACTCAAAGTACTGTGTACACTCATTGTGTACTGTAGATTTGTACTTACGAGGCATTCTTGTTATATTTTGTAATAAATTGTAGTTCTTAAAATAGCAGTTAATAAAAATACATACGAATTTTATATACAGACGAAATTAAAAACTTTCATTTTCAGTTTTATTACTTTTAATATAATTAATCATATATATGAATGTCAAAAACAGAAAGTACAATTCTATTTATGTGAAGGCGTAGGCGGTGCTATTCGGAGAATTAGAAATAAAGTAGGTACATTAGCTAAGTAGTTTTGAATGTGAATTATAAAATACGTGAATTAGGGTTCTGATTATTATTACGAACAGTAAACAAGCAACCAAAAGAAGGATATAGTAGAGGAATCATTAATTTTAAAGTGCATTAAAGAAACTAATTCCTATTTTCACCAGCGTCAGTAGAAGGAAGGTGAAAACGCTAATAAATGTTTTAAGGGAATGACTAGCGTTCTGTTGCATATCAATTCATTTTTGGACACCAATATATATAGGTATAAAAATAAAATCATAATGAGTTAGACGCATAATTTCAATATCGTAATAATTACTCTAAATATATAATAATGTGTACGTTTATGATACAGAAATTCTGTATCCTTAAAGGTCATACGAAACTAGTCGGAAGGGATCAAGTTCGTGAATGTTCAGACCCTTAAGTAATAAAGCCATTAAAGGATAATATATAGAATAGAGATATTTTATCTTAAAACTAGGACAACCTGTCGTAATCATGGAAACATATCTTTAAGAACTAATATAATTTATGTACACCCAGCCTCTTAAAATATTACGTTTCTTAAAAACTAATCTTTTATCAAAATTATTTAACTAAGATATATTTTAAAATATAATTTGCATATATATTGTAGTTTAATTAATATTAATAAAGTGAAATTTACATTAATATCGTTCATGAAGGCTTTGCGCTTTTAATATAATTATTTTTGACAGCAAAGTTTCAATCAAAGTACAGCTGATGGAACGATAACAAATTTCATTATATAAACGAGTCCAACTTAGATAATTATAGGTATATGACCCTATCTTGCTGGTAGTTATTATACAACTTTCCATAATGACGTCTGAAAATTGCTATACTTAGGCCCAGGTGGCAAAACCCAAGGGCAGGGACTCAAACGATTTCCTTCGCCTAAGGCCTGTCATCTACTGTTGAGATTCCGGCCACCCTATTTCTATGAATATTTCAGTTGAATATTTAGTTAATAATATCTTAAATCCATTAGATACTTATTTTTTAAGAACTTATATTAAATTATAATTCAAAAAATCATAGATTTTCGTTAACGTCACTGATCATATTATAAAAATTTTCAAATTCAATTTAATTGCCTTTTTGAACATAAATATCTTTCGGACATTAATTATTTTGTTAAATATAATATAATATATATTTAAATACGTAAGCTTTTTCACATTAATATAGAATACAATCAAATAAAATAATTTTCAGATAAAAATTAACTTTCAATTAATAATCTCCCGTCAATAGAATACTATTTTAAATCAAGGATTACTCGCGGCTTAAAATAAAATTCACGGCGAAAATCACTCGAACCAAAAGACCATGTTAAGCTGTAAAGGCCGTAAGGCTGGCAGCAGATGTCCCTTCTAAAAAAAAAGAGATTATCCCTTGCAACTTCACACACGCATAAACTTTACCTCCTTATAAAATTAGAATAGATTACATAAATATTTGTATACAAATAGTACTTATTTAGCTTGCATTTTTTCGTGGCATTATTGCAAGTGATACCTGGGGGTGAATTTCAAAATGTCTCTGAAGCTGATAGGTGCAGTCAAATTGCATTAAGCGGCGGTAACACGCTCTCTAACTGACGGTCGACTACCCTCAGCTTAATCTAAAATTGCATGTTAACATATGTTGACTTCCAACTTATTACTTTAACTTAGTAGAGTATTTGAATATCTTATTAATATCAACGTTTGAAATTATTGACTTAATTTCTTCTATTCTAGGTAATTTCATTACATTTTTAATATTTTATAGTTTTTATGTACATTATTTAAAATTTATTACAACATCTAACATATTTTAAGGGAATATAAGAATTTATGTATTTTCGGAAAATAATGATAATATTTGCAAGATGAATTGTGAATAAACTATTATATGCATTATTTTATTCACTGTTAAAGTAAATGTGATTAATTTTGACATCATAATTATTTCA
>DWCF01000324.1:0-50636 GCA_018230265.1 Delias oraia
TAAGACGTCCACTGCTGGATATAGGCCTCCTCCTTGGACTTCCATGAATACCTGTCGGAAGCGACCTGCGTCTTCCGGCGACCTTTATAAGGTTGTCTGTCCATCTTGTGAAGCACTTACATTCTTATAAATGCAGTCAATGCCCCACAAAAGAAGTTACAGATATGATATAAATCACCAAAATAAGGCTATCATTTTGACATGTTATATTTACCTTATACATATTTAAATATTTGCTCACATAAGTAAATATACCGTGTCTAACAATACCCTATTTGGAGACAAAATTCACAGTAACAATTTGTTTGCTATCTGACCTTACACGCAATGCCATCATAACAATTAAAGTTAATTTCAGTACATTTTTCTTTAATTCTATAGCGGACAACGGAGCAGCTCTCCTATATGGAAATATAACACCGCCGCCCACGAATAACCGCGCCACAATTCGCGCATTGCTTGTGTTGCCGGCTTTTTATGTCGCTATATGCCGTATTTCACGTATTGAGTATACTGTGAGCTCGTGGTATCACTTCGGCCGGGCTGGCCCAATTAGTGCGTCAGCACGTGCTTCATTATGGCTCTCCCACTGGTGCGACGGTATTAAGCCACTTGCCCGGCCACTGTCAAGCCCTTCCATAAACCGAATAAATTATGAAACAAATTATAATTTTCCGTACCGGACCTATCGAACCCAATACCTCTCGCTTCATGGTACACTTTTAAAACCATAAAGTTACGATGGTTTCAAAGTTTTGTTTTGTTTTAATATTTCTTTTTCATATTAATCTGAACAATCTTATCCTTCATTGAGCATAAAATCTTTTTGACTCTAGCATCTATTTAAGATTTCAAAGGTTTAAAAACTATCACTAAATTTCTCATTTAATATAATTTATCTACTTATCTACAATTTATTAACTTTAAAATGCTACTTTCTACAGATATAAAAAGATAGCTGACATAAGACATACATAAGACGGCTGTTTTAAAGAATTTTTATTTTATTTATATAAATATTTAATATGGTAGTTTTTTTTAAATAGCGAACAATTGAGCAACCCTTTAATGATTAGAAAACAACATCGGCCATAGAGAATTGCGTCTCAAATCGCAATACGCGTTTTGGTTGCGTTGACGACCTTTTACGCCGTTAAAGTTTGACTAGAAGCTAAATGGGCTCCAGTAATACTTAATCAAACAAGTAATGTTTAACGTCGTTACTGTATGAAATCATGGTATCACTCTGGACGGGTCGATCAAACTAGTGAGTTACCATATGGTTCCGCATGGCTCTCCCTACAAGCCCTTCCAAAAACCGAATAACCTTACAATTTAATTATAAATTCTATTCACAGTATCTTAACCGGACCGATGTCGTCACAGTTGCTTACAAGACGGCTTGGCTACACGGCTCCTCAAAAATGTTAAAGGAATCTGTAAAGTCCATTGTTTCAATGAATAAAAATCAGACTGCTACAACAAATGACAGTAGGAAAATAAAGCTCCTGTAATATTCGAATTGAGACAAAGAGCGGCAGAGATAAAGCCTTCTCACTAATTAAATGAACACAGAGTTGTCTTTTTAATAGTGCAACAGTAATTCTATGTAATAATACAATTGGAATTTAAGCTCTCTCTCTGATTAATAAGAATCAAGGCTTTTGGTTAGTCAATTTAGTACCTACGAAGACATTTTCAAATCTATAATTCAGATAAAGACAGTTTAGTTATACTTTTTTTGACATAAACAGAGTTTAGTAGAGGGTAGATAATGTTTTAGTGGATCGATTTTTATGGTTTGACGGGACCGCTAGCAAAATATACTTAATATATAGATAAGTAAACAATATTGTTTACTACCTTGTAGGATTCATGGAAAGAGAGAATCGGTATTTAATAACGATTTTTAACGTACTTTAAACTTTTGTAACCCAACAAAAATTATCATTGCGTAATCTGCTATGATTATCATTACGAAATCTACCCATGGGAGAGCCATGCTGAAGCATACGCTGACGTATATGTTGACGCACTAATTGTGCCGGCTCGTCCGAAGAATACTCAGAGTGAAACGGTACATGTATATTGTACTGTGTTTCGCAGAGGAGTGAGGATATCGCAGTCTCTTAAAAATGCCGCTTAAGCGGCGTAAAAAGCAGACAACAGAAACATGCGCGGGCTGTGGCGCGGTTGTACATGGGCGGCGGTGTTCTACAATATAGGAAACCCACCTTCTTCGTTGTCTCCTATATAATTTAAAAAAATACTTTGGTTATTATTTTGAAGTCTTAATTGATTATTATAACGAAATCTACTATAGTTATGGTGAAGGCTGGTTTTCATTACGAAATTTATATAAATTAATTTCTATTTTTAAAATGGTAAAACCGCGAATAGATTAGAACTAACATCAGGATCGCTCTAGTTGCAATTCATCATTATTATTCCAGACAATTTATCAAGCGGTTGGCTCGCTTCGCTCGACCGGATCGCACATTCTAACGAGATGGTGAATTTTCACCGAATAATTTCCGTACCGACGAATCACGTATTGGAATCCGAAATGAGCTCGAAATTGAGATAGAAGACCTGCACATGGCCAAGAATAAAAGTTACCCTCCACGAATAGCGTAATGACCTCTGTCATATATTTTAATTTATTAACGTGGTCAGAAAAAATCCAATTTTCGTGACTGTTGAACTAATAGGAGACGTTCATAAACCATCGTGTTTTTATTTATTTAAGTTAAGGCAGGCTCACCTAGAAAAACGGCGCTCATGGACAGCCTTAGTCCCAGTTGGGTGTATGCGTTGCCGTCCTTTCCCTAAGTCATAATAGTTCGGGAATAACTTGCAAATAACTGATTTAATGCTCTATTATAAAACGAAAATCATCGAAGCCTATCATGTCCTAACTTATAGGTATGAAAAATTAAATATCGATTTAATGTCTTTCTTCTTTAAGCTGAGTGACGAAAAATATGAGAAAAAACAAATGAATTACGATTTTTGAAACAGAAAAACATGATTAAATTGATGTTTAAATTTGAGATTGCAATTCCTTACCAAAGTGCAGATATTTCAGGTCAAAGTGGCCAGTACGACAAATCACAACGGCAACGCACCCGCGGCCATACAAGGGCTACGGATGTCCATGCGCGGAATACCTCTTATCCTAGGTGAGCCTCTTGCTCGTATACAACCGTTTCCATAAAAAAAATCCTATGTAAGGACCTAATAATAAAGTGTAAATTATTTTGCAAAATTTCGTAATAACTTGATATGCGTCATGAACAGTTGAAGGGTCGATGCTATTACGTGGGCTCATTAGTGCGATTTCTATCATATTTCAATTTACGATCGTCACTGCGACTTATCGAGTAGAAAAATCAGAGGGTACCAACTATGACGTCTATAATATAAATCAGAAATACGACATCTCATTACTGCGCTTCCTTCGATATATGTTTATTACCAATCACTATCGTAAAAAAGCGATCCGATTCTGCAAAATAACTGAAATTAGACACATTCAGATGACCCAAACTCCTTTTATAAATTTAAAGGAATTAGTATTTCTTAACTTGAACTTAAATATATATAAATATCGCAACGTTACGAGGCTCTCAAATCTAAACTATTTATTTCATCATCATCACCATCATTTCAGCCGTAAGACTGATCTGCTGGACATAGGCCTCCACTTTGGACCTCCATGAATACCAGTCGGTGGCGACCTGCATCCAGCGTCTTCCGGCCGCTTTCATAAGGTCATCGGTGGATTTATTAATTTATAAACTAGCTAAGTTATTTAACGAAATTTGTAGCCAAACTCCTCCGAAACGAAATTACCGATTTATAAAAACATTTGTGCGTATTTTGAATCTATTTTTCATATTATTTTTAAATAACTTAAACTTGACTAAATATTAAGCTAGTCCGACGCATTTTATTTATTATTCGGCATTAAAAAACAAATATAAACTATTTTATTTTAATATAATCCTACAATTCCCAACTTTCTTTGACCAACTCCTATTTTTTATTTAATTTATATTATTATATATCATTGCTTTAAAAAATGCTAAGGCAAAATAACGCTTGTCGCAGCCACCCAGTTCCAACTATAAAAAACCACACATTTAAATAATAAAACATGCAATCCTAACTCTCCCGAAAGTTACCATAACGTTGAAAATTGAAGGCGAACAAGGGCATTAGATAAGTCGACGGTAGGAAAATGCTTGGTTGGGAGTGGGAATAAGAAAACGCTCTAGTTGTTAAGTCTTGCACAGTTTTGTCGCTATCTTAAGGATAAGAAGCCTAATCACCGGCCGTCGTGGTTGTATAGGGCCGTGGCGAATCGCGGCCTCCCCCTGGGTACACTTTTGGGAGTTCCCTTTTTTGTGTGTAAGGCTAAGTGCGAGTTTCTTTTGTTGAATCACAGTTCTTTGTTTGGGATTTTTTCTATTTTTTGTGATTGCGGGCGTCGCTTACTGAAAATTTGTGTGTAAATAAGATTTTACAACGGTAACTACTCTTCTTCGGGTTGAGAAAGTTATTGAGTTTAAAGCCATGGAAATAAATATTCCGGTTATTTATTTTAGGTCATGGCTTTTGCTATGGCATATTTGGGTCGGCTTGTCCGAATTGATATCACGGGTTTACATAATATTCAGAGTGAAACAGCACCTGTACTGTATTTCACTGAGTGAGTGAGTGTAGGCTCTTCATTATACTGCTATATGCGATATAAAAAGCTGGCAACACAACTAAATCGCGGATGTGGCGCAATTGTCCATGGGCGGTGGTAATCACTTACCCGCCTGCTCCGTTGCCTGCTACCATTATTAAAATAAATGCTATAACCTAATGCTATAATATTAAACCTAAGATTAATATGGTTAGATATACCCTTTTCCTATTGAAAAAACTATCAATTATTTTGTAGAAGAAGGTGAGTATGTTCACATGATCAGTCAACTTAACTAATATAGGCAGTATGTAAGTTTCATGACATTAAACCTATTAATAAAGACTTATGAAGTTACATAAACTCTCACAGCGGAAGTTGGAATTCTACAATTTAGGTGTCACGCCTGATCGAACTTTTGCTGGCAAACTATTCATAGCCTTTGATCAAAACGAACGACTTATAAATGCTACTCAACTTTGAGCTTTCCTTAACGAGTTTATTACGTTCAAGTTTAACAAAATACAATTATTTATTAATTAATACGAAAAACATAATTGATATTAAATGAACGTCATATATTAAAATTTAAATGACGACGAACTGAAAGCTAAAGCTATTTTTTCAAATACAATGTAATATCATCGGCCTATCAAGTCCACGACAAATGATAACACAATATTTTTTTTTACAAGAATTGTAAAAGCAAACCAGATAATGCAATAAAAGAAATCGGGCATTCAGGAACAAATTTAGTTGGCGAAAAGAGCCACCGCGGCTCAGCGTGTCTAATGAGATAATATAATAGTCCTGATTCGTTCCCACCAATGTTCACAAGACCGAAAATTACCGGAAAACTGCAGTCGGAAAATCTCGCCGCTATATAAACATTTCCCTAATGTACAATTGGAATTTTGGCCCACAAATAGATATTTAGATTGCAAAGTTATATGTTTTTCCTATTTAGTGAGAATATATTACTATTCTGAAATGATTTTTTTTTGATATTCCTAAAAAGTTTTTAATAGATTTGATTTGAAGCCACTAATAGACTTTACATCATACAGACATTCATCATCGTCATCATCATTTCAGCCGTAAGACGACCACTGCTGGACATAGGCCTCCCCCAAAGACGCCCACCTATTACGATCTTTAGCGATCTGGGTCCAGCGGTCGCCCGCGAGATTCGTGAGATCGTCTTTCCATCGCGTGGCGGGACGTCCCACTCTACGTTTGCCGGTACGCGGTCGCCACTCGAGAACGTTTCTTCTTCGAGAATCATTTTTAAAAAACTTCTACAATAAATATCTTTATAAAAATAACAAACCCTTCTTCTACTTAATATACTCTACGTTATTGTCTGTGATAGCCATGTAATCAATTACAATGCCCTATAAGCCTCTATTAATCGGTTAAAAGCTGTGTCACAATATGTTCATCCAATAGTTTAATAAAATCCAACCTCAACCCTCGGTCATCGTTTTACATCGTACGACAAAACATCTTAATCATTCCGGCTCATAAAATTCTTAAGTGATTACGTGGGGTGCGATTGAAAATTGATTTAGACTCCATCGAATGTTTTAGTATTATAGTTATTAAGATATTCATATGTAGCTATTAAATACTAATGGTTATATGACAAACTTTGGACTAAAACTTAATTTGAAATTTTTTCTAGCTTTGTTTTCAGTGGACGCGCGTGGACACACCTAGCCCTTGCAGGGTCGCGAGTACGTTGTCGGCCTTTTAGAGATAGGCACATTCTTTAAGCTTTTAACAATTTATCTAGTTGACCTTTTTACAGTCAATTTCTAGGATAAGCGATCCTCCGCGTGTACAATCCCTCGGCCCTTTCAGGTCCGCGGGTGCGTTGCTGGTCTTTTAAGGATACGTACGCTCTTTTAGCTTTTTTTACCCCCACATTTTAATACCACTACAATAGTTTCAATTAACTGCTTTAATTAAATTAAAATACATTTTTTATTATTGAACGAACCAGCAATTGGTACGTATATTTTTGAAGTACAGCAAATTGTATGGATGTGTACGTTGAATAAGTTAATAGTGGAGTCGGCAGCGGGCTGGCAGAGATAATGAAATTGTGTACAGGAGCGCAACGAGCCGCGATCGTGTCTCGGGCAAAAATCCACTTAACAAATTGCTGCTGATTCGAAGGGTTCTGCATTGTTGCCTGCTCCAGCCGTTGCGTCACTTGTTCGCCGTGCTATCGACACATGCAATAATATAACATACTGTTTTTTATGGTATAGCGGACAACGGGGCTTCTGGGTCTCCTGTATCATAAGAGAACACCGCCGCCCACGGACAACCGCGCCGCAGTCCGCGCATTAATTGTGTTGCCGGATTTTTACTGCATTAAATTGTTAATCTGAAAAAGAATCTTTCAATTGTTATATGCAATTAAGTACGAGAGCTTGTACTAATTTACTGAATTATCTATTCTAATATTATAAATAGGAGATAATTGATTGATTTTATATTAAATACGGTACAAATTTATTTGCCGATTTAAATTTTTTCCACGCTTGGGAAGATACACTATCCCCGAGTAACATTTATGGTATTATCTTTACTAAAACTGCAATAATCTACCTCAAGGTACAAAATTTTTTGCAACTTGAATGGTGCTACGTACGTGGGTGAATGTGTTAAAATACTATTACTTCTGAAGTTTAATATTAAAATATTATTTCTCATGTTTAAAAAACCATGAAAAGCCGAAAAACGCTACTAGTTTTTAAAAAAATATTATACATATGTAAAGAAAACCTTGGACTTATTATTAAATAAGACTGTTTTTTACTTCTAGCCTTATAAATTAACAATTATCTGTATAAAATAAATTAAACATTTCTAAAATTATCATCATCATTTCAGCCCTAAGACGTCCACTGTTGGACATAGGCATCTCCCTTGGACTTCCAGGATTACCTGTCGGTTGCGACCTGCATCCAGCGTCTTCCGTCGACCTTTACAAGGTCGTCGTTACCTTGTGGCTAATTTGGCGGGCTATCTCGAAAACTTTAGTTTGTCTACGGATTTCCTCATTTCTGATTCGATCACGTAGCGAAACTCCGAGCATAGCCCTTAATAATAAAACAATATAATGACATCTTATCAAGTGTTTACGTTTCAGCTTTGTCTATGCTGTATAAAGAAAACAACCTTATTTAATAAGGAGTCCAAGGTTTTCTTTACATATATATTGTTGCACATTTTGACATTACGATACAGTAACCATAGCTACCAAAACGACGCCCAACTTAGTAGAAGTACTTACAATTTTAGGTAAGTATTATTTTAAGCTGGAACATTTGTTAAATTAAATGTAGGCTTGCAAAAGATTACATTTTGTAAACTATCTTCATTTTACTTTTCATACACTTTGACATGACAACAATACCAACCAAATGGTAACCATAGCAACAGACGTGAGTCTAAAACAAGACACTTTAATTATTACTACTTAGATTCAGACTTAATTGCCACATCGCACTGTATTTGTAGACTCATTCATTTAAAACAGTTCAGTAATTTTTTGATATGTATTAATAAAAGGGTTTTAAGGGTATATGTTAACCATGAGAAATGTCGTCGAATAGTTTTTAACATTCCTACATTCAGTCGTTTTTATCAAACTTAATAAATAGTAAAAGATTATGAAACAAAAATTTTAATAACGAAATTACGTACAAAAGAACGTGACCAAAATTACTGCCGTCAAAACACTGTGACGATTGCTATAATTATATAACAGTTAGCTTAGCGCGTAATTATAAACTTCAAAACAAAACGTTGCCTACATTACGAAGCATCGGGGACAAGTCCATTTGCCAAATAAACCGTAATAGCACATATAAAATAATTAAATCGTCGTTGGCCATCATTTCGGGTGAAAATGAATACAAAAATAGAAGAAGGAATGTAATTAATTGAGCGTCGTTTTACACGCAATTGCACAATTTTCAATTATCGGATTACTAAGCGAGTGTACGGGGCTTGATGAATTTATGTATCGATGAGGCTTGCTTGTGTCCCTTTATGCCTGTATAATGTGGCAAATAATACGGCGTGTTCTCTAATGCAGCAATACCCAACCTATTGCAGCCACGGATCCTTAGGAATTGAAGGATACTTTTCAGGGATCCGTTAACATCTCATCTGTGGAAAAGCCATGCTGAAGCATATTCTGACGCACTAATTGAACCGACTCGTCCGAAGTGATACCACAGGCTCACAGAATACTCAGCGTATCGTGAAATGGTACTTGTACTGTGTTTCGCTAAGTAAGTCTGGATATTGGAGGCCCTTAAAAATGACACTTAAGTAGCGTAAAATGTCAGCAACACAACCAATGCGCGGACTGTGGCGCGGTTTTCTATGGCCCATCTGCTCTATTGTCCGCTATACTATAAAAAAAATTATAGCCATATTGCAGCCACGGATCCTTAGGAATTCAAGGATAGTTTTCAGGTACCCCTTAGTAAAATAAACAGCAAAAATCACATTAAGTATATATTTATTTTAACATTTTATTATTAGCATTTATGTATGGTCCAGCGATGACATCGGTTGGGAAACTTTGCTCTAATGGTAAGAGATGGACACATGGACAACTCCGTCACTATCCACGCTTTGGTTGTGTAACCGGCTTTTAACAGCGTACAGAATCTTCACTCAGTAGACGTACCATTTGATGCTGATGTTAGTGCATTATTTGTAGTAAATATTAATTTGGCGTTTGTCATGTATGTTTGCAAATCGGAAAATGCATAACATTTTTTCAATTCTGTCGATCTGTAGCCGCTTTAAAACGCTTATTTTAGTATGTAAAGGTCTATATTTGGTGAATTTCTAAATATAAATGTTTTTTCGCTTATAATTTGTACCCCAGAAAAATATTTAGGTTACGCCCCTCCATTCAATTGGCGAAAAAGCTCGAAATCAATTAAACCGCGTTAGTCTTTACCCTCACCTATGGTGTATTCTATTTCCATTGAAATGTTGGTATTTCACTGCCCGGTTAGCTGTACTACGAAGTCTATGAATAGCACAGCGTGTGGTCCGAAGCGATTCTCAGCGACTTTTGTACTTGAATTTCGTGGGTTTTTGATTAGCCAAACAATCACTAAAGAATTTCTAAACCCTTTAAAAAAGGCATCACAATTATTATCAGATATTATTATGGTATAGCAGGAAATGGAGCAGGCCCACCTGCTCCATCCATCTTCTCTATGGTTCTCTATGACAAGCCCGCCACAATCCGCGCTTTGGTTGTTTTATCCGTGTATTACGCCGCTCTTTATTGTAATTAGTCCGTGATATTTTCATTGATATTAATCAATGACCTTCAATATTCTCACTCACTCACCCAAAGACAGTACAAGTACTGTTTCACGCTGGATGTGAGCCCATGGTATTGTCAACAACTTCATACGAAACAGCCCTATTAGTGCGTCAGTATATGCTTCAGCATGGCTCTACCATGAGTGTGACTGTGTCTCTATCAAGCCTTTCTAAACACCGATTTTTTTTTTTTTATTAAGGCCGGAGAACGAACTTGATACTTCACACTTTGTGTTAGACTTATAAGTATACTTAGCTACGATGCTCTAAAAAGGATTGTTTGGTACAAATAAAGACGCATATATATTTTACATATTTTTTTTCTAGTATAGCGGACATCGGAGCAGGTGGGTCTCATATATGGTAAGAGAACACCGCCGCCCATGGACAACCGCACCACAGTCTGTGAATTGGTTGTGTTGCCGGCTTTATACGCAACTCAAGCGGCATTTTTAAGAGCCTCCGATATCCACACTCACTAAACGAAACACAATACAAGTACCGTTTAACTTTGAGTATTCTGTGAGCCCGTGGTGTCATTTCGGAGCCGTCCCAATTAGTGCATCCACATTTGCTTCAGCATGGCTCTCCCACGGGTAAAAACTATTTACTTGTAATATACTTTTAAATACAATTCTTTATCCAGTATACGTTTTAGGTTTTATTAAAGTAAAATAAAGATGTGGTTAATAAAACCTTTCTATGGCCAGTTAAATCACTCATAAAAGTTTCAAACGCATGATAAGTTAACGAAAACCAGCGAAAGTTGAAATCGTGGAAATGCATTTGCATTAGGAAGTTTTTACAGAGCGTGTCATACAAAGTGACGAATCACCATAAATAGAGGATTGGAGTTAATTTGTTCAACTCAGACTTCGCAGACGAAATAATAACGATGCCAAATAAGGAACTGAATAATTAACTACCTTCACGTTATGAATAAACGAACCTTCAGACTATATGGTTATGAATATTATAATTTATTATAAACATACATTTTCTAGCCCTTTCTAAAATAAACAATTTATTATGGTTGATAATAAATAGATTTTTCATTTATCCCGGTAAACAGAAGAAATATACCGAAGCAACAGCAGAAAGTGAATGAAACAAAATTTTGAACAAGCTATGTCAACTTGGGGATTTTCAAAAAAAAGAGCAAACCTACCCATAAAAAGTCGGCAACGAACTCGTAGCCATGCAAGAGCGGAGAGAGTCCATGCGCGGAGGTCCACCTTCCTATGTGAGCCCTCTGCTCCTTTGCCGTCGTTTTAATTTATAAAAAAATTGACGGCTTTGACCCAACAAAACTACCGTCAGCTATAATAATACTAACATCTAAATATATAAAACAAAACCGAGTTAGTTAAAACATGAACTGCTCTAAAAAGGCTGCGCAGGTTTTCATGAACTTTGCTTTGGAGGTAATTCATATCCTGGATTAACATAAATAATTTTATTGTAATACAAAAATAGACGGAAATGTTTTTAGTGAATCGTCTTTTGCAGTGCCGAGAATTGCCGATGATTCATATTTAGACACGGTAAGTTTCATACAGGGCAAAATATACTTCTTTACTGGTTATTATATAATATATTATTACGGTTTATTTACTTATTATAAAAAGTTATTTTGAATCCATTTCGTTCAAACGGGCCATATATACATTGCCGTCGTTTTAAGGTGAGGCTTTTGTGTGAAAAATCAATAACTTGCCACTATCAGTTATTTTTTAAATCTTATTGACATATTAGCAGGGAAAAAACTTACCGATCTATAATAACAGGATCTGATGGTGTTTCATTTCTATTCCCACAACTCTTCTTATCACAGCAGCGACTGAAAAAATAATTTCCATTAATCAAAAACCTAATAAGATAAAGTATGTGCCATGGACGATTTTTTCACTCTCATTTTCACCTATATAACTCATAAATTTAGCACATTGCCAGAAAACAATTGTCTTATTACAAAATCATGGTAATTTTATTTGATTAATTTCAATAGTTGTATAAAAAATTATGCGTTTTAATTTTATTTGTATTTATAAACGTCGAATAGATATAAAATATGACATTAAAGAAACGGTTTTTGTCTTTATATATCTCCATGATCCCAAATCCAGACAAACTTTTATTGTATTGATTGATGCAAATAAAGATAATAAAGGCAAGGAAGCCGTATCCATGTTAGGCGATCACATCGCCCTACTGTCGCTCCTTGGCGCAAAGGGCAAAGACATTGAAAGGACAGACTCCCCAGAGACTCCTCCCCGAAGACGAGTGACAGAGATGCACATATCAGTCAACATGAGACGAAAGTACAGCGTCTAAGGTGGAATAAAATTTTAATTGATCACACACAGGAACACGCACAACCACATTGGCATTCACTCGCGACGAGACAACCGGGGAAACCACCCCAAACAAACTGTTAAATTAATAACATCCTCTTTCAAGAGCGTAATAGCCTTTTTTATATATTTTTGAAGGCCACAAAGAAAGAGAGTCTCTTTGCCGAGTTTAGGCCGCTTAAGCAGACTCACACAGGGAACCAGTAAAAATATTTCACGCATCTGTCTCTGATTTTGTAATATTCTTCGGATAAGCTTGCCGGTTAAGGTAACGTTAAGGTAAGTTTCAATATAGTTCTCAAATCAGGGAGATGTTAAGTTCACCCAGCGAATATCAAGACCTTTCAAAACAAAGTACAACTTATAAACCTGTCTAGACCGGGAATCGAATTCAATACCACTGTCTTCATGGTACCTTATAATAACATTGGTCACGAGGTTCTCTAATAAGCACACACTTTATTTAATAGGAGAAGGAGTTATAAACTCTGAAGCATTGAAGAATTAAATGACATTTTTGTAAAAAATAAATAGTGAGCATTTCCTTGAGTTGCTATGCCTTAAAATAATTAAAAATATTACACAAATTAAATATTATTTTCAGGTGCCATCTTCTATTGAAGATCGCTAGACACAGCTTCTGGTCTCCTATATGGTAAGAGAACACCGCCTCCCATGACTAACAGCGCCAAAGGCCGCGCATTGGTTGTGTTGGCGGCTATTTATACCACTTAAGCGGCACTTTTAAAGGCCCCGATATCCTCACTCACTCTTACGCAGTACAAGTACCAATTCACGCTGAGTATTCTGTGAGCCCGTGGTATTACTTCGGACAAGCCGGTCCAATTTGTGCGTCAGCATATCCTTCAGGAAGGCACTCCCACGGATGAAAGGTGGGTAGATAAGTTGCGGTTTTATTTAACTAAATCTATATAATGTAAACAGATAGACAAACAATTAAAATATATATATATTCATACCAAAGTCTGTAGTAAATCGATATAATATCGAAATACAACAAAAACTCTTCTCCAGTAAAAATGACTGGCAAAATTGAACTTTTTGACATTTTCTTGAAATTTATAGATGATGTTGAGGTAAAAAAAATCCACATACCTGCACATAACCTCGTGTGTGAGTAGAACTCTACACATTTCCGGGTTCTTGTCCTGCCCTTCATACACTATGGGCTAAAATAAATTAAAACCATTAAACAGACACAAAATAACCGTCTACATGGCTAATTTTAATTTTTAAATGCAAATGCAAATTTATCACGCATCCTTAACTTGGCGCTGCGATAAGTATAAAGTAATTTATAAAAATACTAGTTGAGTCCGAGAAATGTTGTTTTCCCAAATACATTATTGATTTACTTTTTTTTGGGCTGGACAACCATTACCATAGTACAGAAATTTACAAACAAATGTTGACTGATTCTCAGACAAGCCTGATATGCACACAAAATAATAGATGAACAGATAAATAGATTTTTAAAAACTACTATAGTTTTTTTATAGTATAGCGGACAACGGAGCAGGTGGATCTCCAATATGGTTAGAGAACACCGCCGCTCAACCGCGCCACAGTCCGCGCATTGGTTGTGTTGCCGGATTTTTACGCCGCCCAAGCGGCACTTCCAAGGGCCTCCGATATCCTCACTCACTCAGCGAAACACAGTACAAGTACCGTTTCACGCTCAGTATTCTGTGAGCCTGTGGTATACCTTCGGAGGAGCCCAATCTGTGCATTAGCATATGCCTCAGCATGGCTCTCCCACGGGTGCATTACATTACATTCATTAGTTTATACATTGCATGCATATTGGAGATATCTTTACCATAAATATCGGTACATATCAAACAAAATGTATTATTCGATAGTGTAGGTAGGATGTATAAGAAGGTAATTTAGGTAGAATTCATCAGTAAAAAAAAACCAAAAGAGCAAATATTACAAACTTTACAAATCTAGTATGTAATAGATGACGCATCATAATTTAAACGAAGAGACAAAGTTACGCATAATTAAATTAATTAAAATCGGCTTTTAGATAAGATAATTTTTCGTCTTCATGAAGTTATTACTTTTTGCTAATTTATGCACCCTTTAATACATAATCACATTTCATTATCTAAGCCAAAGGTCATTTGCATATTGTGAACCAGCTCAGCAGAGCGTTTTGTTTCATAAATTATTTTTTAAGTCTTTGTCATATAAAATTCAAAGAAAAACGCATTAGAATTGAGAAAGATAAGTTATTTTTACTATGCATTTGGTATTTATCAGTATTACTATTATCATAAAGGTTTTGCATATACATATCATGTAGGCCCGTGGGAGAGACATGCTGAAGCATTTGCTGATACACAAATTGGGGTGGCTCTTACAAATGACGCTTAAGAGGCATAAAAAGTGGGCACATAACTAATGCACGGACTGTGACGCGGTTGTGCATGAGCGGCGATGTTCTCTTACCATAAAGACGACCCACCTGCTGTGTTGTCCGATATCCTCACTCTCTCAGCGAAACACATTACAAGTGCCGTTACACGTTGAATATTTTGTGAGTCCGTGGTAAATACGGATAAAACTGTAATAACTTGTAATGAGTAAAAAAGCAAAGAGATTATCAATTCGACAAGTTTAATGGTTATAATTGCAATTTTAAGTCTTAACTATTCACGTTATCTCAGGACATTAAAGTTTGGATAAAATTCACTATGTCAAACACTCCCTATAGAAACAGCCCTCGCACGTGCCTGTACGTTTATCTATTAATATCTAATTATGGTGGCCTGAGGGCTAGGGAACTAATCCCGATCATACATTCGATCCTTTGCCAAATGTTCAAAAGCAATGCATTATTTTTGATGAATCTTTCATTTTTAATTTAGCTCTGGAACCGTACCAGCCTTGTTTGATCACTTATGAAGCTTGAAGGCTAAGTGGATATTTAAATTTAAACAGCATTTATTATCTATCTATCTACATTGCATAGGTTTTATCTATATATCTCTTGAATACCTCAGAACAGAACACTTTAAAAACTTAAAAATATATATATTTAGCAAATATATGATTAATATATGATTAGCAAAAATAAGATGTTTTCTTAAAATATTCCGTCTCGTTTTGCAACAAGAAACGCATAGAAAGCGTCAGTAAAAGATAAGACAATGCAGCAAGTTAAACAACATTTACAGGTAAGGGAGTATTTAGTTAATTTATACAAAGAGTTTTAGAGAATCGCAAGTCATGTGTCATAAAAACAAAATGCAAACAGGTTTTGAATAAAATCTTGTTGATTTTATGCTGGTTGTAGTATTTCGATAAATCTTACATAACTTTAAAATCGACTAATTGAATTGTAGAATAATATTTAAAAAATATGCATGTAAACAATTTACAAAGGATGTGTAATCAAAACATAAAATTAGCTCCTAATACCCTTAATCCTGAAGGATAGATATTCCCCAACAAAATATTTAATTGAATATGAAAGACTGAGCATTATCATCTTTTGTACGAAGGATTTCGCCGGATTTGTGGAGATGGGCCGTTTTGTTTGGTATTTAAGGGTCACATGAATGTGGCGAAATAGCTATATAGGGTCTAACGAGAATTATAATTCAGCATCAGGTGGTTTCTGTACGTCATAAAAATCGAAAACCACTTCCAATGGACCACAGATTTTATCTTTTATGCGAGTTATTTTAACCGTAACATGTATAAGTAATAATAATAGTATAATTAATTGTAAATGGATAAAACATGAAATTTAAATACTAATTATCAACAAATGATAATAATTTTTTTATAGTATAGCGGACAACGGAGTAATTGGATCTCCTATATGGTAAGAGAACACCGCCGCCCATGGACAACCGCGCCACAGTCCGCGCATTGGTTGTGTTGCCGGCGTTTTACGCGATTTAACCGGTATTTTAAGAGCCTCCGTTATCCTCACTCACTAAGCGATACATACAAGAAATACCGTAAAAATTAAAACTACCATTTAACGCTGAGTATTCTATGAGCTCGTGGTAAAACTTTGGGATAGCCGGCTCAATTAGTGGGTCAGCATTTCCTTCAGCATGGCTCTTCCACGGGTGCGACAGTATTAAGACACTGATCCAGCCACTGTCATGCCCTTCCAGAAACCAAATAAATTATAAACTAAATTATAATTTGTCCGGACCGGGGCTCGAACTCGATACCTCTTGCTTTGTAGTATACTTTTGAATCCATTTACCAGTGCTTTCAAAAACGTATAACTCTTCTTATGACAGTTAGTGTAAAAAGTCTTATTAACACAATAAAATTACTAAACAAAAGATTACAATGATTGCTGATTTATAGCAGACCATGGTAAACATAATTTTGCCATATAAACTAAAAGCAGCCCCTAACACAAAGGTCCCTACAAATAAAGAGCTTTCACAGAGACGGCAATAGGAACACACATTCTGACACAACAATATATACAATATATTTTTTTTTTCGATAATTAAATGCTAAGCAAAGTTGTAGTACCAACATTATTTTCTTCTCTAGATAATATTATTCTAATCTCAATTAAAGGTTATTTTTTACACATCGGCGTTTTAGTAAATAAAAAATTCTTAAATTAAAAAATCTATCTTCTATGTATCTTCAAACAAGCGAACAAATCTTTCCTCTGTATTACACATCTATAGATTATTTGAGTCTGAATAAAAGTAAAACTTATATTTGTAAGCATCTTCATTTTCAAATGAAATATACCTATTTCTATTATATTGTATTTGTATGTGTTCGTTAACGGCAATATTGTTATTTCAATAGAAGTTGTATTTAAATAAGTTAGTTCCACTAGTTACCGAATTAGTAGACATTTTTCGAGTTTATTCCCTCAACTAGAAGATTCCCTGCGGGTGTCAGCCGAGAGCTATTGGCCGTCAGCGTCGCATGGGATTCAATCTCTGGGGAATTTGTGGGGATTTAAAAAAATATATTCCTATTACAGCCTCCTTCTGTGGGGTTTTCAAATTTGTAGGGGCCACTAATAATCTGTGAAAACCATGCTAGTTATGAAGAATTGTATTTATGGTATAGCTCATAGCGGAGCAGGTGGGTTTCCTATGTAGTAAGAGAACATCGCCGCTCGTGGACAACTGCACCACAGCCCGCGCATTGGTCGTGTTGTCGGCTTTTGGCATCGCTTATGCGGCACTGTTTTAAGGGAATCCGACATCTTCACTCACTCATCGAAGCACAGCAGAAGAACCTTTTCAAATAAAACTACTATTTCACGCTGAGTATTCTGTGAAACCTCGCACGAGCCGGCCCAATTAGTGCGTCAGCATATGCTTCAGCATGGCTCTCAACTAATAATCTATAGACACCATGGCATATGAAGTTATATATCACTCTAAAGTTCAAACCTACGCTCTTGTATCAGTTTATTCGTTTTAATAATACCTTTATAATGAATTAGTGGACTCAATGGACGATCTACCCGGTACGCCACATACGTCCGCCGGGTGACGTGATAGTTTTATTATATTTTTACCAATTTACACAAAATCATTATAAATCGTAGATTATATGTTATTCTGATGTATGATCGTTTTATTAAAATCTGTTTAGTATTTTTTTCATGAATGAGTAACAAACATACATCCATACTTTAGAACTTTGGCGTTTATAATATTAGTTGGTACAGTTATAAAATTTCAATAAAATCTAGTTTTTTATTACTCACTGTATCAATGTAAAGAAACTTTCCGTGTATTTCTATGTACATTATTTTTCAACATGCACAATAAGGAAAACTAATTTTATGACGCCGTGAAAACTCGTAAGTATGAAGTGAAGAACAAAGAGGGAATAAAAATTCCTCTAGCAAAAGAAAAAGGCAAGACGTAGTACGCTGCAAACAACACTCGCCCGTGATTTACATGAGCGACAACGCTCCTAGACTTTGAATTTGTTGCTTCACTGTTTTATTTCTACGCTCTGCAGCGGTAAATTAACGTTGTTGGAATTAACGAGACGAAAGGTCATATAAGGTCAAACTTAAACTTTAACTTTAACCATTTCGGAACAGGGAAGAAATTTTATATATAACACATAAATTAGATTTGTATTATTTTTTATTATATAGTACAGCGGACAACGGAGCAGGTGGGTCTCCTATATGGTAAGAGAACACCGCCGCTCAAGAACAACCGCGCTACAGTCCGCGTATTGAGTGTGTTGCCGGCTTTTTACGCCACTTAAGCAGCATTTTAAGGGCCTCCGATATCCTAACTCACTCAATGAAACATAGTACCGTTTCACGATGAGTATTCTGTGAGTATTCTCTATATAATATATACTCTATGTACATCAATCGCTAAATTTTTGTCTGAGCTTTAACTATCTTAGTGAAGCTACAAGAGATTTTCTAATAGAGGGAAAAAACGTAAAAAAATATTAAATTGTTATTTTCCATACAAAGTATAATTTAAAACATTAAATTTTAACAGAGTAACATCTGTCGGAGCAGTTAATTAAATTAATGCAACTTTTTTAATTGCCGCAGTTTACCAACAAATATTTATTTCGCATCACCATATGTTATAAGTGATAACTCGTCTGATATAAAAGTATATCTTGTAAATATTTTTATTATAAGCAACTTAATTTAAAATAAACAAATAATATCAATAGAAATGTATTAAGAATATGTTAAATTAATATTTGCCTAAATTGTTTCAAATGCGTCAAAAACAACTGATAAAGTATAAGATTGCTCCAAAGTTAATAACTTTAACTTGCACATGGGAAACAGCAACATTTATCGCCTATTATCACAATGGCTTCCTAAAGTCATTTCACCAACAAAAAGAACCAAATTAATATGTTGTTTGAACGTTGTAGAGTAAACACAATCATTGAGTCACGTGCTGTGCGGGCGGCCTCCATTCAAACCTTCCCGACTCTATAGGATTTGCCCGAATCTCATTTTACGTTCTTAAGACTATGCTCAAACAGAGGGTCCGATTTAGATATTGATATGATAGTGATTTAGTGTGAGAATATAAATAATCCTCTCAGTTCAGTTCGAAAATATTATAAAAGTGATACTGCGGGACACAAGAGTCTCTATGTCATGGGAAAAGAGTCTAGATTCGCTCTAACATAACACAGTAAAGAAAATAATTACCGTTTCTATTATGTTTTTATTATACAAGACTTAAAATGACTTTGTTCGTATAGATTTGTGAAATACATCATTATACATATTTACTCGCAGATAGAATTTTCAAAAATAGTTACATTATTATATTATATAATATATATGTAATATATATTTCTACATTTTATGTAGATGTTAATTTTCTTTTTAAACACTTATATTAAATGAAATTTAGTTTTTTGTATTCTATAGCGGTCAACGGAGCAGATGAGTCTCCTATATGGTAAGAGAACGCCGCCGCCCATGAACAAGCAAATTCAGCAAATAAATAATCATTGTTACTTACAAGTGGTACTTAATTACTTACGTAATCAAAGCATTTAGACGTCTATATAAAACTTATACTAGCCTTATTATACAACTTAACAAGTTTTTTTTAATTAAACGGACAACTGAGCTCACGCGTTTCCTCTATGGTACAAAATCATCGCCGTCCAAAAACAACCAACCGCGTCAGAATACATGCTTTGGTTGTGTTGTGGGGATTTTGCGCCTATTAAACGGTATGTCAAGAAACGACTCAACATCCTCACTCAAACACCGTACAAGTAGGTACTATTTCACGCTGGTATTGTGTGAAGCTTACAAAATACATCTCATCAGTTACATGACATAACAATATCTAAACATTGTATGTTCTTGCGGTAGTGTAGTATTGAGGTGCATATAAAAAAATCTCTTCAAAATATTAATATGGAGTGCAATATGTTATTATGAGTTACAGTGAATGGAGAACCCTTTTTACTTACTAGTAATTAATTCCTCACTTAACCCTAGCGTCTAGACGTCTATTTTTTCGGTGGAACAGTTGCGTGCAGGGTTGGCATGCTCACCACATTAGCTGATTGCTCGTGTGCCATCAGCCTAACGTTTTAATACAATTAAATCAACCGCATTTCGCTATTATCCGAACGCCATCTTTGTCAACGTTACAGTTCAATGGCTGCTTTGCGTGTCGCTCTCTTCTCCGAAGCATTGCCGTAAAATATGTAGGACTTCCAGAATGTGCATGTCTTGTGATGGAGCAAACAGTGCAGCACATTTCTTATTTGTCTGTGTAATTTACATTTATGTTTATTGTATAGACGGTGATATTGGAAGCGGCTGTCCTTAAAGAGAACACCGCCGCTCATGGACGACTGCGCCAGAATCCGCGCTTTGGTCGTGTTGCCGCCTTTCATATGCCGCTTGAGCGGTATGTACTATCGAACCTCCGATAACCTAACTTATTCAGTAAAGTAATGTTTCACGATGGTATTTTGTGAGGCTGTGGTATCACTACGGACGACCCGGCCAAATCAGTGCATCAGCACATACTTCAGCGAATAAATTATTCATTTTTTTAAACGAGGATCGAAGCCGGTACGCTTGGCGTCACGGTAGCTTATAAGTTCGTTTGGCGACGAGGCTCTAAAAAAAAATACTTATTTTTGAATACGTAAATAAACTAAATAGGCTCTACGATTACCTTGAAGTAAAAAATTCTGTAGGTAGGTACGAAATCTAAAACTGTTAGTACAGTATATTTAAGTTAATTTTATTTATATATAAAATAACTGACACATATTATTTTGCGATATCAATTATTAAAGCAATGAAATAGCTATAAGAAATACTATTATTTGGTTGTAAGAGATGGTACCTACGCATTTTAAAACAAAAAAAATGTATAAAAATTTCGACCAAAACATTTATACGTATGAAGAATAGACTTTAATTATTATTATTATCATTCTTAAACCCACGTTATATGCATGCAAAATGTCAAAATCAATAGAGATATTTCAGAAGACTATACTTACCAAAGAACAAAACAATATTTGCATACAAGATTCGAACGATCGAATGTTGACAAAGACTTTTCGGTTTCGGCAATCATCGCGTTCATGTTTATTACATAAATAACAATTTTAGCTTAGGAAGCCATCATGAAACTTCTGTGTACTTCACATATATAATTTCAACACGTCCCGGTCTCTTAGTGTTGTGTAACAAGAGGCCAATTACGAGAGATTTATGCTACGAACATAATTAACTTAGGCTGAACGTTGTTAACTAAGAATTACGGAATTCGCGTTTGTTTCATTCTTCCGCTGCAATCTTCCTTTCTTCTATTGTTTATTTAGGAAATGGATGCGTAACACATAACATACACCGAAACATTGTGTCTCAAAAGAAAGTTTATATTTAGTGGATTTTTAAAAAATAAATCGTTTATCGACAAAACGTTTATTCATTATTAAACTAGCAACATAAATTGGGAATTTATTTCTTAAAAGTAATATTGTCCAAATGGCTCCCGCGTGCGGGACACTCATTTAAGCACTTAAATTACATATTGCTCGACAGGTGCACTCAGAGATGGCTGCTTTTTCATGACGGATATTTTCTTCCATCGTTTGGATTTTATAGGGATGCTTTAGCTTTAGGTCTTTGTGAAAAATGCGGTGTAGTTATGATCTATGCACATTTAACGCTCCATAGAGACTAAATTTCCAAAAACCAGGCTACCAATTCTAACCCACCCCACTCCGATTCGCTGCATTCACGCACTAAGCTATATTAATATAACTTTCTTTTGAGACAACTGCATATACAGGAACATACAAATAGATTTATAACTATACTAGCTGATCCGGCATTCGTTTTGCTATATATATACTAAAGTTAGATATATGCTGTCGCAAAATTTTTAAAAGCAGTATCAAGCTCTACAAATTTTCTTTACAACTCAATCATATATCGCTCATCATTAAAGCAGCATTAGTAAACACCGACCGTGTTTTATTCGACTTACTTTGCAAATACGACTACCACGAAAAAGCCTTCTTATTTTCAGGTTTATATATAATCTTTATTACTCACAAATAATAATGCTTTCTATTAGTGAAAGAATTATTATTGTCTATTGTAGTATCAGCGATTATACCTAACAACCTCATAAAAACATACACACTTTACCGCTTTATAAAAATAATAGCTGATCCAAAAATGTTGTTTTATCATTTAATACAGTCTTTTTATTTTCTTTTATAATATGTTAAGAGAACACCGCCGCTCATGGACAGCCGCGGCACAGTCTGCGCATTGGTTGTGTTGCTGACTTTTTACACCGGCTTTTTACATGCGGCATTTTTAACGGCCTACGATATCCTCAAACACTCTGCGAAACACAGTACAAGTGCCGTTTCACGCTGAGTATTCTGTGCATTTTAATTAGTGTTAAAATACTCATTGTGAGGTAACTATAACTTTTTTGATTGTTTACGTTAATAAATTCAATGAATTTTGCAATGATATATATATATATACTAAAGAGATTTGATAGATTTAAAAATGTAGATTAATTTAAAGAAATCGTCATAGTTCGGCTTATAAATTACCCATTTTATTTATAAAAAGTAAATAAGTCTCATTATACAAAGGAGAAATTTTCCTAAATTAAAATTATCTTCATATTGATTGAATATTAATTAATTTGTGTAGGTATTTTCAAACCGATGACTTGATAACATCCTTAAAAAGTCGGTAACGCACCCGCTGTCTTGCAAATCTGAGGGTTTCTATGGCCGGAGGATTGCTTATCCAAGATGAACATCCTACTCATTTACAACCGTTTTAAAAAAATAATAAAATATAATGATATACTAACAAAAGTAGGGAAATATTTTCATAAGTTGAGGGTGAATTTATAGCAATTTAAGTTGACCAGAGGTTCAGTAGGCGTGATTGTACCTAATCTGTCGGCGATGGGAATTGAGCGCGCTGAGGTCACGCGACCGCCGCGTGTCTGCGGTACCCAAGTTGAGGTCCATATTTCGTATTACGTAGTGTTATTAGTATTGTGCATACATTAATCTTTGTAAGCTGATCTGTATTTTATAATCTGATATTTTATCGCTGAGTATCTACAGCGTAGCATCTACGTCCATCAAATATTTTCTTAGAACTTATATATGTATGCTTATTTCAAAGCATATAATCCATATTTCCCATATAAAATTCAATATTAAAACCAATTTAAATGATGTAATGTAATCAATATTTTTTTTAATTACGAAATAAAGTTTTACAACACATTTATATGAAATAAATAAAACGTTTATAAAGAAAAATCTTCTAACTTCGCATCGACAGAACTTTGCTTAAATAATCATTGTTTATCATAATATAAATTGATGAAAACTTGAATATAAGTATAAACATTAATTCAACTAATTAATTAAATTATTATTATTTCAATCACGACTGATAAAACAAAAATGCTATCATAATTCGGACGCTCTTGGAGGGGTTTCGTTACATTGATTAAATACAGCTTCTTTTTGTGACGGTTTTAAGAACAAAACGTATAGAGTATGATAAGCTGTAACCATCATAATTAACTCTAACTCCAGAAGATATAAATTTTTAGTTTTATGCCACTTAGACACTTCAAACTCAGCATCACTTTGCGTGTAACTTAAGTTATTAAGACGTTCATAACCGGTTATATGGTCCTATTAGAAATAAGGATTTAACTTTGACTTTGTAGGCTTAATATTTATTTTTTATTCTATAGCGGACAAGCGAGGAGGTGGGTCTCATATATGGTAAGAGAACACCGCCGCCCATGAACAACCGCGCCACAGTCCGCGCATAGTTTGTGTTGCCGGCTGTTTACGCCGCACTTTTAAGGGCCTCCGATGTTCCCACTCACTTTGCGAAACACAGCACAACTACCGTTTTACGCAGAGTATTCTGTGGTAATGTGTTATATGTACCTATTAAGTAAGGTAAGTCTATTAAGAACTGTAATTCAAAACAAACTTTACTACTCTAGACTAAATCGATTACTGACGCTACGCGGCCTGCGACAATTGTAAATATAATTATTTACAGCTCAGAAACTGTCCACATATATCTCACATAGTGTTGCCCAAATGCAAGACTTAGCTTAGTCTTGGTCTTGCGCCAATACACCTGGTAATGGTCTTGGTCTTGCTATTGCACTGCCAGTCTTGGGCTTGGTCTTACAGCAAGAGTCTTGCAAGTCTTGAATTTACCTATTAGACTATTGAAATTTAGTAAAGTTTACTTCAGATCTTAGAAAAACCTATCAGAATAGGAACATTTTGAGCTTAAATTAGCATATCCATAGTGAAGACCAACCAGATTTATAAAACTTGTCTAAAGATTTAATGAAAAATTCTAAAAAACACTGTCAACAAAACAATAGCTGCAAGACGCAAAAGTCTTTCAGGCTTAGTCTTGTTCTTGCTCAAGTCTTACACGGTCAGTCTTGGTCTTGCTAAAATTAAGCGGTCTTGGTCTCGCATTTGGGCAACACTGATCTCACATTAAAATATATCTAAAGATATTAATTAGCGTAAACTTTTTTCGTATAGTGTAGGTAACATTATACGAAAAAAAGTTTTCATAGCAACGATTCTAAAAGATCAGGTATTATAATACAACTTATAGTAACCACTATAGATAGGTTCTGTTATAAAAATATAGAGAAACGCGAAGGAGCCTTGCTTAGTATAAGCGGTCCGTTGCCCATGGATTGCTAGTCCCGATTGGGGGTGTGGTCGGTCTTTAAGAGTAACGTAACTACTGTTTTTATCATATTTTTAATCCATTTGTGAAGCCAATTTTGAGAACACTTAAAATACGATAATTCTACTAAAAGTCAATGATTCTCACCTGTTTGGTAACGGAGTCTATGAGCCTTACGAATATATCCTGTTCCTGTCTGATGCCTGGAACAAACGCGAACTAAAGTTACGTAAATCATCATTTGAGACAGAAATGTTTTCACAACTCATTTGTACCTACTAGCTTCTAACGCTAAGCTTCGTACACATGACATAAACCGAATTTTATTAGTATCTCATATCTTATAAGAGAGAACGAGATATGGCTGAATTGTATTATAATATTGAAGCAATACTACGTAAAACCATATTGTATACAAAGAAATATATTATGTATATGAGTATGAAAATACATATATTTTTTTATTATTCATTTATAAGAGAAATAATTTTGTTAACAATAGTAATGTGTTGTTGTCGCTTTAACTGAAATCTTGATAAACAAGATATTGACAGTTGTAATTATATTTAAGACAACTATTTTATGTCTTAAGCCTGATACCTTAATGGTTTTTAAAGTGTTTTAAATCCCGGTTCGGATAATTATGAATTATAATGTAATTTATAAATTATTTGGTCTCTAGAAGGGCTTCACAATAGCCGGTCGAGTGTCTTAATACTGTCGCACCCGTGGAAGAGCCACGCTGAAGCATATTGCTGCACTAATTGGACCGGCTCGTCCTCGTCGTTACGCTGGTTAATCTGTGAACCCGTTATTCACTTTGGATGAGTTAGCACAGCTCTCCCACGGATAAGACAATGTTGAGACACTCGTCCTGTCGCTGTCAATCCCTCGCAAAGACCGAATAAATGAATAAAATTATTAAAAAATTAAAATAAAATTGAATTTTATTCAAACCGGGTATCGAATCTGGTATCCCTGACTTTAAGATTCTTAATTGTAACAAAGCTCCTTAATTTTTACATATTTTCATACATAGTTACATATTTTCTATAACCAAGAGAAACATTATGTTCACAGCTTTAGCCGTTACGTACTCGGTGGCAATAAAGCGCAAGCGAGCTACGTACGGCCAAAGACATTGCACAATTTGTTAACCCCTTCAAATTACATTTCTCTTTTTCTTCGCACACAACAGGAATTAAAATTAACACGCCCAAATTAAAAAGCACCCTAAGAGTTAATTTCGTATGTAATCCCCTGCTGGTGTTTAACTTTCAGTTAGCATTGCTGAAATGAGATTGTTACATTCACAGGGCTGTAGGGAAATTATATGCCTGAATTTAATTATACAAACTTATGTAATGTCTATAGTATATGCTAATAATGTCAAATAAAATATATAATGAAATCTGAACAACATTCATACATTACATTACATTCTACATAACCTAGATAAAATAGGACTTTAATTAGTAATATATAATATTACTATTTAATAATTATTTAATATTACTAATACTTTTACTTTCTTTTTAATGAACGAAGGGGCAGGCATGTCCCCTGATTTAAAAGCCGCACATGAAAAACCATGCCTTATACCGCGCATTGGTTGTGTTTCCGGCCTTTATGCCGCTTAATCTGTATAACGTATCAAACAAAACACAGTAAATTACTATTTGACGCTGGCAATTTGAGTTCCTGATATCATTTCGGACTAGCCGGCCCAAATAGTGCCTCATCGTGCTACGGGAAGCGTATAGGGGTAGACATATATTTGAATACATAAAATAAAATCAAACTCAATCAAACATGTAAAATACCATGTTAAAACATGTAATTTAATATAGTAAGTATACTATATTAAATTACATGTTTTATTTATCTGTGTTGTAACAAAATTTAATAAATTTTTCTCAAGAAATAAAATAATTCAAAATTTATATTACTAATAATAATATTTACTTGATTAATATTATATAATTATATAAAATATTATGTTATTTTTTTAACGTCAAAGTTTTCAATGGCTGAAATATGAAGTATATTTAAAATACTTTTATATGAAATACTTGATTCGATGGTTTACCATACTTTAGCTTAACTAATATTTACTATATCTCTCAGACCACTGTCTAAGACCATTTGTACACCTTTACACTGGCTATGCTACTTTGATAGAATTTTAATAGGGACTTGGAAACACGATATTAGCTATTTGAATATAAAATTTATCACCTAAAACCACATTTTTAAAAATATAAATAAAATATACTAGAGAAAATAATAAATAAAATACATAAACATAACTTAATAATATTTAAAAAAAATTCATTATTAAACCAATTAAATTAACAAATAACTCTTACCATTTGCATAAAGCAATTGCAGTCGATATTGAATACCATTATTTGTTTTTTGTCCTTCGGCTTCCTGAAAAAAATAATAAAATTATCATATGCTATATTTAAAACGTAATAATATATTTTCTATGGTAAACGTTTATAATTTTATATAACTTTTATATAGTATATAAGTTTTATATAAATTTTACATAGTAACTACTTTAAATTAAAAAATCTGTTGGTAACATTGCTAGCAATAGAAATTTAAAAAATATTGTTCATTACATATTACGAAATAGAATATAATTTTTAAGATTGTACATTTAATGCAATAATGTGTGAATTTTCTCATTTGTATTGCTGGCCAGTGACCATTGATAAGTTTACATACAAACTTTTTAATTTAAAAGGAGGTTTTATATTCAACGTTAAAAAAGATATACTGCTAAATACGCAAACTGTAGTAGCATTTGCTACTAAATAATAAATTCAAAGCAAACAAACGCGATGTGTGAATGCACGACCTGCGTGGCCTACATCCACTACTATTTACAACTCTTTTAGTTGGTATTTCTAGGCTTTTTAACTACTATTTTATGAAAATATATCATCATCATGATTTCAGCCGTAAGGCGTCCACTGCTGGACATAAGCCTCCCCCTTGTATATCTCCTCATGAATAACTGTCCGAGGCGACCGGCATCCGGCGTCTTCCGGCATATAATATCAATTGAAAATATATATTTATTTTTATTTTTTTTACTGTCTCTTCGTATTTTATTCTTTCTAGTATTCATCATATATGAGAGAGTTCAAATATTAGATCTACATAACGCAATTTGGAGGTGGGAAAGATTTGGTAAAACCTTACCAAATATATATGCGTTACAGGGAATCGTTTCTTATTTTACGAAACAAAATACTAATACACAATATTTACACACATAAAAGAACATATAAAATTACATTAAGTGCTTGTTAAAGTAGGTACCTATATTAACTAAATAAATGTAGACTTGTATGCCCATATACGGACCAACAGATATCTATATTTTTAGATTACAAATTTCGCTTTTATTTGGAAATATTCTATTTCCACATATTAAGTACGATTTCATATACATATAAAAAAATCTATGATTTTTGGATTATAGCATTATTTTTTCTTATGTTAAAATACTATTCTAATTTGAAATATTATGTAAGGAATAATACGCAATACTACCTACGCAGTTAAATTATGTAAATACACTGAACACAATGGAGTGGCTCATATGATCCTGATTGATGGACGAGCAAGCTGAATCGCGATACTTATCAAACGAATTTATTGATAATCGCATCATTAATACATTGTACCTACGCAATTCAAAGGAAAATTCTTTTAACATTGCTTAATAAATCACTATAATCACAATGACGCATACTCATCTTGCTCTGATACACGTTAAAAATAGATATGTAAAAGGGACAGAACTAAAAGATAAAAAAGTTTACGTTGAAATAAAACCTCTTTTATGGTTCTTACGAAAGATACTTAAAAATAATTATCACCTGTCACTTTTTTTAAAAACTAAATAGTATATTTAGTTTTTTGCAAAAAATATTTAAGATTAGTTATTCACGCTTAAACAAAATTCTATTTTGTTTCTGTATCAAAAAATAAAATATAGCAAAATGTGTCTTTGTACTAGAAAATAAGATTAAAATCAATGAGCATCTTACTTGATCCTTTTCTATGAATCCGATGAATGCGGTCCGCTCAATTTCTATAGGCTGTCCCGCTCGATCGTATAATGCGACTACGAAATGGAAGAAGTTGCTCTTGCGCAGGTTACTCGGAGGCTGCTTCTCAAAGTGCGCCCGCCCGACACCCACGCTACTGTAAACAAAAGGATCAGTGGTAACCAATATATAAAAACATATAAATATGTAAAAAACAAATAAGACTAGATAATATTTGATGTATGAAGCTATGCTAGAGTGTGGTATATAATAGGTAAGAAAGAAAAGTTAAAGAAAACGTGGTTTTAATAATTGTAAGACATGTAATATTTTATTATCATTGCATATTAAGACATATTAAACGTTTTTTTGTAACAATCCCAAAGGAAGATAAATTGTTGAGGAATTAGCTTGACTCAACCGGGTTGACTGAACCTGTTAAAAGAACAATATATTAATATTAGATAGTCTAACATCTAAAGCTAATAAAAAAGATAATTAAATAATCGTTTAAAAATATTTTTTTATATATGGCAATAAAATTAATTAGTAAGTTGTGTTGAATTTCTTGTTCTGTGTTTGATTTGTCATTATTTCTTTTCTAATTTCTGTAATGTAATAATATAACTTTAAAACTATTCTTAAAATTGGCAAGTTTAAAAAGAAAAACACTGATTATTTGGATTTATAGTAACTTAATTTATTGCAATAAAACGGTAAAAAAATAAGTAAAATAAAAGCATCAAATTTTGTTTGTTCTTTAAAGCTACACAATTTTGTTTTTTATTTTACGTTCACCATTAAGTAGAGTTTTTATTAAATAAAACTCATTATATATATTATATAATATAAGATTAATTTTCTTATGGATCGTAAGTTAAATAATACGCCAATTTATTCTAAAAATAGATAATTTATTAAACGTATATTACTAGTATATATTTATTTACAAATTATATAAAATACGACTATGTACAACAAAACACAACTCACCTAAAAAAAGATAAACGACATTTAAAGTTAATTCAATAATATTTTATTTATTTTATCTAATTTTACACTTTAACCAAAAAGTCCGTATTTTTTTGACATCTGTTACATTTTTTTTACGTTGTATATATATTAACTTTTTCCACTTATGGTTAAAATGTGGATTCATGTTTATCATTTGTATCTGTCTTTGAATTTTGTTTATATTCTTATTCGATAATTTATCATTAATTAAATCTCTTTATACTGACACAGGCAACATTATGACTTATGACACAAACTAGTAAAGCAAAAAATACATCAAATTTAATTCCCACACTTCTTTGTAAATTTAAATAGTCAAAGTATTTAAATTACAAAATTAACTTGAAATAAGTCACATGGAAAGTACCTTAAATTACAGAAGTTGAAAGCCGAAATAAAAGCAGTCTCAAACTATAGAAGACATCGTCTGCAAGTCCAAAATCCCGCTGACTAAATAGTTGACTGTCTTATACAAATAAACCAAAAACAATACAACAGATTAAAAATCCTTTTGAAAAATGATTTACGGCCAATGTTGCGGTCGAAAAGATATTTGTAAATTGCCCACAGCGTGCAATTTTTTTTATTCTTTCACATTCAATTCAACCCTTAAATGCAGGGGGTGTTTGTACATCGATTCTGTGAAATACTGAAATAGGCACAAGCAATTGTTGCTAAGATTGCAATTTTTATATTTTAAATGTGTACTAATAGGATCTGCCTGAGGTATCTGCCCTGACAAACGTTGTTTTGCCATATAAATTATGAAAGTTAGATATGTAATGCTATAGACTTTTATATAGGGATTATTAAGTCTAAAGTTTTTCTCTACAACTCAATCATATATAGGCATATATAGGTATATCTCTCATAAATCAGGCAGCGTTCGTAAGAAACGTTATCGTCAGACCGTTTTTGTTGCGACCTTGCAAATACGACTATCACGATAAAGCCTTAATTTTCGGGTAAATATAAAATATTTTTTACTTACAAATAACGTAACTTTCTATTGATGAAAGAACTTTCAAAATCAGTTCAGTAGAGCCAAAGATTACCCCCTATAACGTTACAATCTGACGCACTAATTAGAACGGCTCGTTCGAAGTGATACCACGGGCTCACAGAATACTCAGCGTGAAACGGTACTTGTATTGTGTTTCGCTGAGTGAGTAAGGATAACTGATGCCCTTAAAAGTGTCGCTTAAGCGGCGTAATAAAGCCGGGAACATAACCAATGCGCGGACTATTGCGCGGTTGTTCATGGGCGGCGGTGTTCTCTTTCCATATAGAAGACCCACCAACTCCGTTGTCCGCTAGAGCATAAAAAATGACGTTATTTAATATACCTGTTTACCCATCTCATATCTAATTTTACGGAGGTAGTACAATCGCACATACATTTAGTATATCGGCCACATAGGTTACGGTGTTTTGAGTACGTAAAAGTCACAGATACAATCGCCCTTAAATTAAAGAAACATTAAAATTTTATCAAGGCCGACCCCTAATATATTCATGTGAAATGATGACAATATGTCACAACGCTATAGCGTTGCTATTGCAAAAAACTACTCAAAGTTGGCCAACTGTAAGATAACCTCGAAACTTTATAATAGTGATAAACACAGCTGATATTATAAAATTGACCGATTTATCATCGATATAGCTGCGGATACGTGACAACACTATCAATACAGCATTACCCGGCAGGCCGTATTATGCTATGGTAGCCCATTCATCTCTCCGTTGCAGAATTTGCGTAAACAAATTGGTTTCGCGATTGCCATTTTATACCCCGCGCGACGCTCCATTGTTTTATTTATCGCTACCAGTTTCGGCAGCGCACTCGCGATTAGGTTGTAGCGCTTTTTTCGCTTACAGATCACGGTAGATTTGTCAATCTTCGAAACGATTTTGTTTTTTCTGTAATGGCTCACACTTTTTCACCGATGTATGAATTTGAAATACGACGTTTTGACAAAAGATGAACGCTACATAAAAAGGGAAGCCGGTCTTAGAAAAACTTTTTATTCTACTAACACTTAGGTATACTACGGTTTTGCGCGCATTTTTTACCCATAGGTAATTAAATTAATAATAATAAAACTCCAGCAATAATTATATACACTTGTAAAATTTTCTATCTTAATACAAAAAGCGCTTTAATTGATTGACGTAATGAAATCTAAATCTTTTAATGTTTAGACATCGGGACAAGATATGCTTCATAGCATATTACCACCCCCCATGGACAATTGTGCAACAATCAACGTCGTTACTGCGTTCGGCACGTCGTTACTGTATTTTTCGCTTCATCAGTGGACAGGTCTCCGGTATCCTCACTCAATCAGCGAAATACAGTAGACGTACAGTTTCAAGTACACTACTATTTCACGCGAAGTATTCTTTGAGCCCGTGCTATAACTTCCGACGAGTCGGCCCAATTATTGCGTCCGCATATGCTTCAGCATGGCTCTCCCATGGCCTCATTCCTATTCAAATAATTCATAATTCCTATACATAGCTGTTATTTAATTAAATAAATGTAATTGCATACTGTTAGATTTATGTGCATCATTAATGCTGTGAAGTGCAATTTGACCGAAAACCATCTAATCGTTCCGGGGTGAGTCTTAATGACTTGATATAAGTTAATAAATGAGCTTGTCATCGCTGTCGGTCGACTATCTGCTCGCATTTGTCATCCAATGAACCGGCAATTATATTTTCATTAATACTTTAATCAGTTTTTATATTTGTTCTAATTAAATTTCATTCTGTGAGTATTCTGTGAGTCCGTGGTATCACTTCTGACGAGCTGGCCCAATTAGTGCGTCACCATATGCTTCGGCAAGGCTCTCCCACTGCTGAAAATGCTGAGCGTGAAACGATACATGTACTATGTTTCGCAAAGTGAATGAGGATATCGAAGTCCCTAAAAATACCGCTTAAATGCCGTAAAAAACCGGCAACACAACCAATGCTCGGATTGTGGCGCGGTTGTTGATGGGTGGCGGTGTTTTTTAACATTAGGAGGCCTTCCTGCTCCGTTGTCCGCTGCAGAATATGAATGGCATCATAGACTTTCGACCAAAGGTTTTAATTTAAGACCTTGACAGGAATTTTCGTAAACCAAACCACACAAGAACATGCGGTATGGTTTATCTGAAAGTTATTATTAACATTTCATTTGTCAAGACTTGTGAAGAAACGCATACAAATAATGATGATTTTTGATGTTAAATCAGTTTAGATGTTTATAAATCTTTTCATTGAGTATTTACAGATATTTTTTTTACATATTTATGGTAAATTATCTGTCTGTTGGTGTGTAATGGAACAACTAAATAGATTTCTTATTTGAACTTTATTTTTTTATTCTTACTTCATTTTCCTATATTATGGTGGTCTTAAACTGCAGCTAATTTTCGCAATGTGCTGTGCCTACTGAGTACAGTACTTTTTATGGTGTAGCGGGTAACAGAGCAGGTGGGTCTCCTATATGATTAGAACAGCGCCGCCCATGGACAACTGCGCCACTTGCAACAGCGACATTTTTAAGAGCCTCCGATATCCACACTCACTCAGCGATACATAGTAGAAGTACCGCTTCTACATTACTGTAGTATTTACAGTATTAATTAAGTATCAAGTTCTTGTTTGGTTAGGTTATCTCATACTGTGTTCTTCTGAGTGTGTGCAGATATTGGACGCCTTTGATATACCGCTTAAGCTGCGTAAAAAAGCCGGCAACACAAACACAGCGTGGATTGTGACGCTTTTATACGTGCATAAACTGCGATGATCTCTCACCATGGACAAGACCAACCCACTTCGTTTCCCGCTATATCATAATAAAATTCAACATACTGTTAACTTGATTACCAATTTGGCCAAATTAAAGCCACTATTTTCTAAGTGTTTGCTAATAAAATTAATTATCTCAGGCGGTTGAGGAAAAATAAACAATTGTTGTAAATTGTTGACATAGTATGTTCTAGTATAAACAGTAAGGATCAACTAAAACACGACAGATGTCAGGCCCCCTCACAAACAATGCGTACTAATTCATGAGCGCATCAATACGTCATATTATAAACCAAATGCCACTCATTGTTGCACAACTTCATTACTTTGGATGTGTTAAGTATGGGGTACTTCGTTTTTGAACGACTTTGCACCGCTGCTACGGGATTATTTTACTATGGTTAAATTATCAGCTTATGTAACTCGATTTTAGTAAAATTTAATAATAAATATATTTATGCATTGTATGTCGTTATATATAGTAGAATAGAATAGTAGACTTTTGATATTATAACACATGTAATATAAAAGCATTTATAACAATTTTCTATAGTAATACTCTTATTATAAAGAGACATTTCATTACTGGCTCCAAAATTACATACTTGACAGAATTAAAAATGTTTTTCCCCGTTGAGTGGCAAAATTATCTCCGATGAATATAGGCTGTATAGTATTACTAAAAAAGTAAATTTTCCCGTGGGAGAGCCATGCTGAAGCATATGCTGACGCACAAATTGGACCGGCTCGTCCCAAGTGATACCACGGGCTCACAGATTACTCAGCGTTTAAGCGTTCTGTGTTTCGCAGAGTGTGTGAGGATAACGAAGGCTGTTAAAAGTGACACTCAAGCGGCGTAAAAAGCCGGCAACACAACCAATGTGCGGACTGTGGCGCGGCTGTTCATGGGAGGCGGTGTTTTTTTTACGATATTAGAAACCCACCTACTCCGTTGTCCGCTATACTATAAAAAAGTAATAATTATCTAATAAATTTCTAACTGTTATATTTACGTAGTAATAAGTTTTTTTTATTAATAAAAATATTTTTTAAAAAATCCTCTGTATGAAACCTTTTTATTGAATCCTTGATATTGAGATGCTATAATATATATGCCACAACAATACATAGACATATATAATATAATTTGAAAGCTGTAATAAAATAAAATTTTGACTTTAAATTTGAAATTTATTCTTTTTATATAGTATAGCGGACAACAGAGCAGGTGGGTCTCTTATATGGTTAGAGAAGACCGCCGCCCATGGACAACCGCGCCACAGTCCGCTAATTGATTGTGTTGCCGACTTTTTACGCCACATAAGCATCATTTTTAAGGGCCCCTGATATCCTCACTCATTCACCGAAACGCAATACCGCTTCACGCTGAGTGTTCTGTGAGTCCGTGGTATCACATCGCACGAGCCGGCTCAATTAGGGCGTCAGCATATGCTTCAGCAGGGCTCTCCCAGCGGTGAAAACTATGATGTAGCATGAAATTGATGATCTAACGCAAATTAACTGTCTTTCTTAAACTTCAAAAACTTATTAAAGTACCTAAATAAATATTAAATACTATTTTAATCATCATTTACTTTTATATAATATGACTTAAGCAATGAAAAGTGATTTTTCCTGTCCAAAATAGATCATTTTACATGATTGCATATAGCTATTGAAATGTAAAATTGTGTGTTCATTATCTGTAGATAGGTTATGATTTATCACGCCCTTTTCATGAATACACACTTGTTACGGGTTCATTATCGGAACGAATTTGCACACCCCCGACTGGACATGCCATTACTGTAGGGAATAAATCAATGTAGTTATTTCGACTAATCGATTTATGGAAAAGAAAATTATTTGTTTCTTTTAAACACCTCAAAACCGGAACGAAGATAATTGATTCGTTATGTATTTTTTTACTTTATTTAACCACCGTACCTGGATAGATTTCGGTAAATGCCACACAAATAGGAATCGTTTTACTTTATTATGCTTCATTAAGATTTCTTGAAGGTGTGTCTAGTGTGATTTTAATACAATGTATGATAAAGTCATATGTGTTCTGTTTTTTATTTACATCGTCAAGCAAATCTGAAATATATTGATATTCACTTATTTCTAAACTGAAAATTTATTAAACATATTTTATGAAAAAAAAATTTTGCAAAATTAAGTTTTTTGTGAATAATCATTTATTAGTAATTATTGGTGAGATAAATGTTCTCAATTTATGTATTTAAAACTCATTTTAAATATAGTTACAACAAATAATATTTATTCGTATAGTGATAATATGTCGTTATACAAACATTGCGAAAATCAGACATACCCATGTCTGTTTATATTGCGAATCATTTTTGTACCCGGAATTAGCAGCACAGCTTGATCACTAAGCATCTGCTAAGATAAGAGATAGAAGAGATGCTCGTAGCTTAATGGTTTTAAAAGGGTACCATGAAGTATCAGATTCGAATCCCGATTCGGACAATTGCAATTTAATTTATAACTTATTCGGTCTCTGGAAGGGCTTGAAAAGTAGCCGGGCGTGTGTCCTAATACTGTACCCGTGGGAGAGCCATGCTTAAGCATATGCTGACGCACTTATTGGGCTGACTCGTACGAAGTGACACCACGGGCACACAGAATACTCAGCATGAAACGGTAATTGTAATGTGTTTCGCAGAGTGAATGAGGATATCGGCCCTTAAAAGTACCGCTCAAGCGGCGTAAAAATCCGGCAACACAACCAATGCGCGGACTGTGGCGTGGTTGTTCATGGGCGGCGGTGTTCTTTTACCATACAGGAGACCCACCTGCTCCGTTGTCCACTATAGGATTTAAAACAGGAGAGGAACTCACATGTTTTATACAAACCCCTATAGTAACCCAATCAAAAGTATAATCCCATATAGCGGATTTCGTTAGCCACTTGCTTCTACTTCGTATTTGGTTGCTCTTTTCGCCAACTAAGTGGCTTACCATACCCCAAATCCGAAATACATCTTGTTTTCACATTGTGAATTAAATTTCAATAAATAAGATTAACTTGAATTCTCTTATCATTTATTAGAGATACATTAGCTTATAGGATTACTTTCTTAATATAGTAAAAATCTTATATTATTTAATATTGTATTACATTCTTTGATAGTTATAGATTTAAACCAAGTAAAATTACAGCTATGTGATTATTGTTTTTATATATTATAGTTAAATTAGAGTAGTTTATTTATGAAATATATACTACAAACTACGTAAATTATAAAATCGTTTTTTTTAATACTTGAATAAATGTTTGATTTAAATATTTAAGTACATGAAGCGACACTTTTTATACATATAGATGTATTTCTTATTTAAAAACTTTTCATTAGGGTATTATTATGTATGTTTAAGTTATTAAATTATTAATATCGCAAATAAAAAATGGGAATTAGTAGTAGAAGTACCTATTGTATAAATTTAAACTCTGAACTATAAAAATATGTGTTAGGTCATACTTATAATTTACGGTTATTAAGATTAGACATTCACTAATTCTCAGACCTACTCGACATGCATAATTTCATAAAATTTGTCGAGTAATTTCGGAGCAGTTTGGCAAAAAACAGTGACACAAGAGTTTAAATATAATATTGTTGCTTACTTGGTATTGTCAACTAATGAGCTGGGTGTCATCCATGCTCTTGTGAGTGGTTCCTCTTTGAGTGATGTGACTGGACCTCGAGGCTGTGTATGCACCCCTGAAGTCTCTTGGTGGTGTAGGCCAAACATAAGTCCACCTGAGAAAAACATATACCATCATATTTCTTATTCAAAACATCTGAGCTGAGATCACCCTTAAGATTCCTAAATATTTAAAATAAATTAAGCATATATTTTTCATTAAAGCATTATGTAATAATTACTTTGCTATTAGTACTTAAGATAACAATATATAATAAGATAGAAGAAAATGTAGACTAAGAATATATTATATATGATGTATGATAAATTTACTTCTAAATCTAGGGCCACTGGTTTAATATTTAAAATTTAATTTACTCATTTTTAAGATATCACATCATTTTATTTATGTCCTATAAGTTACAATTTTTATTATAATTTTTTAACAATATTATATTGTTTGCATTTTAAAATGTATATCAACTGAATATTAAAATGTAAAGTTCTATTAATTCTTAGTTTGATTCAATTGATCATTAAAATCCTTAAAGATACATTGTACGTAGGTAATATTATTTCACGGCATTTCTGTGACTCAAAGAAAATTATCTTCTTGCGTAGCGCAATAAAGACCGTAGCAGTTCGTAGCATGAAACCTAATACATATTAGTTCGTTTCTCGCTGGTAAACTGTGAGGCCGTGATCACTCGAAAAAGGTAACTCAATTAGCGCGTCGGCTTGGCTCTCTTACGGGTAAGGCAGTATTAAGATACTCGCCTGGCCACTGTCAAGCCCTTCCAAAGACCGAATACATAAATAAGCGACCGAAAATAATATTTTTTCTGTCCAGGGATCGAACCCGTGTACCCATGACTGCACAAAGTAAATTGTTAACTTTTTTATGATACAGCGGACAACGGAGCAGATAGGTCTCCGCGCCACACATTGGTTGTGTTGCCGTCATTTTACGCCATTTAAGCAGCATTTTTAAGGGTCTCCGATATCTGCACTCAATCAGCGAAACAAAATAACAAATTATTCCAATAATGATTTTAAATAGAAAATATTATATAGATACATATAGTTTACAGTTGCTTTTTAAATTGTTCTTGTACATACTTTTTCAATAATTAAATTTTATTATAATTAACTCAAATATTATTTCAATAATTTCATTACTTATGGATCCTTAACTTCGGATGAACCACCGAATTTATGCAGTATCTAAGTTACTATAATATACTTCAAGATGGCGGTCTTACGCGTATTTCTCCAAATAATGTCTAAACATTTGAAATACTATATTTAATACATCAAAATGACTTCACCTTTGAGTATTTGGCTATTTTCCTATTATTATTTAGGAATTTTTTGGATATAGTCTAATAATTATTTTTCGAAAATAATCTTTACAATTTACATTTTGTTATAATCACACAGATTACATTGGTGTAAAAAAGTTTTATCGTTTGACAACTTATAATGTGAAGAATAAATACAGATTATATAAAGCCATACAAACTATGAAATTTACTAAGAAGTTAGAAAATTACTTACTATTTGGATATAAATCTATGGTAGAATGAGGAATTACATACCGGAAGACCTTGGCGCGCCTGATGGGTAGAGTTTTCGCCCCCATCCCACTGGGTCGAGTTCCAGCGGCGGCCACGGCGAGCCAGTGTACCCGCCCGCCGCCGCGTTCAACTCGTCCGACCGAATCGCGAATCTCGACCGGACACCCGGTCGGGCGGCCGAGAGGGCACGAACACTCGCGGCGATATACGAACGCTACTGTCAGACGTTCCTTTTTCAAATATTCCCCAACTTCGAATCACTCGGGTTGAAATTCCTATTTTAATGTCCGATGCATTTTCAAATTTAACACAAACGTCGAACACGCGAACGTAAGATTTAATATTAACCGAAAATTTATATTAAAAAGGATGTAATAGTTGCTGTTGGAAATAATACGTCAAAGTACCGCAGCGTATAATCGTTATGGGATAGAGTCCCGATTGTGCGGGCGATCCCTTTGTGGATTTGCGGAACACTAACAAGCGTCGCGGGATCGCGCCGCCGAGTGCTCGAGTTGCGCTGCGTACCCGTCCGTCCCCGCGGACTGTGGGAGGTGCCCATGGGACACGCCCTCGTCTCGAGAGCGGGACGACCGCACTGGCGCAGATGGCGCCACATTCGATCATTTTAAATTCAAATATAAAATTATATTTAAAAAAAATGTAATCTATTCAATTTTTCAGCCAGCACACGTGTGATTTTGACGTGGATGTATATAGTAATGGCGGATGGAACGAAAACTTCCCTTTGAGACCGAGTAAGGGATGAAGCGATGAGACGCATAGAGTCTCTTTGGGCCTTCAACTGGGACCGCCTGCTCACCATTACCTATTAAATGTTAGATTGACGATGATGAAATTTCACTGGGAATTGACTTTAACTTGTACGAGATGAGGTTTTGTCGCTACATTAATTATTGAATACATTTTGAAGTTAGTTATATGAACAATTTAACTTCAGTTAAACTACAAGGTAGGTACTAAAACAATTTTATTCGCAACGTCAAAGGTAACGTTATATAATTATTAATTCATTGTTATTAAAACAAAACAATTAATTACAGAATTTATTATAAATTATTTATTCCTTCTATTGGATCGAATTACTGTATCTAATTTCATTATAAATTTCTTTAATTTCATAGAAAACTTTACTAAATAAACGGATCTTAAACGTATCTAAACTGATAGACGACTGATGAAAACATTACACTAAATTTCGTACCTATTAAAATATGAATGTTTATGTTATCTAAGAAATTATATTACATAAATACAAATACTAAAGAAAAGTTATCAGTTAAACACCTAAGTACATGATGTTAAACAATCAAAAATGTATTATAAGTAAGTAGGTATATACAAAAACTATTGTAACAATTTCAAAATTTCTAACAGACTACTGAGAGTTTTCTTAAGTGACATATCCACACAGATAAAATCCAGAATGTAAGGGTTCTTTCATTAAATATGTGGAAAATACGGTTTTCTTATTTTTTTAAGTGTACAAGGTTTTTAACCACGATAAGCAGGAATATTATAATTACTTATAGTATAATAAACTATTATATATACATAGGTGCGTACATCTATAAACATAATAAAGCAATCATTAATATTGAATGAAAGTTAGAAAATGACGACTTGGCATCAACAAAGTCTGAATTCAGATCACTCGAGGTGCTCTGGGAGGTCTCTGAGGTCCGCCTCTGCCACGCCCAGCGCACGCCACGCCCATCCGCTAGTGCCTAGAGACTTGTGAAATATTGTTTTTGGCCGAAGACGTATGTATGATCGATACAATAACTCGTCACTAATTAGATAAACTGGCTTAATACATAAGAGAGGCATTGCTATGTTCATCAGAGATAACATTCTGTTACACTGAAGGTTTTGAATTGTTAATGTTATTATTAAATGTATAAGAGAAACATAGTAGGTATGTTACAATGACAGTATGAGATCATTGCCGTGCATAGAAAATCGCACCTAAAAAATATCGGTAACTCAACGGGCCTCGCATTACTCACTCGAGGATACACAGTAGTAGGTGCTACTATTCTGTAAGCCCGTATTTTACTCCGTATTACCGGCTCAATGAATTCTTCAGAATGGTTCTCTCAGGGACAAAATGTAAAAAAAACGCGTATAATTCAGTGAACAGTTTTTGAATTACGTACCCACCAAAGGTCATCTATTGAAAAATTATACTCTATAATTATAATATTCAGATATAACCTGTCTATTAGTTAGAAAATATAAGAAATAAAAATCAATGCAATGTTTGTACTCATTGTGTTCCGAAGTTATTGATCAGATAAGTGTTTTTATTCAGTTAATTTGTTATTATTTTTATATAGTTCATTAGTTTAGTAATATTAGTTTTAATTTTAGGTATATTGATGACTTGTGTTGAAGCTGTTAAAGATGTTTGGGTATGTTGTGTGTTGACCAAGTTACCTAGCCCAAAAATCTGTTTACAATTGATTTTTTTTGGATTAATGATTTTTTACGTATATTTTGATATAGATTTAGCGGCGTAAAAAGCCGAGAACTCAAACAATGCGCGAACAGTGTCGCTGTTGCTCATGGGCGGCGGTTGTCTCTTTCCATATTGAAGACCCACCTGCTCCGTTGTCCGCTATACCAGAAAAAGAGATATAACAGTCAAAAAATCTTATTTCTATCTATTTCTTTATACTTGAGATTATGTTGAAATTCAATTTCTTATAAATAAAAAGATAAATTAATCTGTATTTTATATATTACCCAAGAACCTGTATTTTTTTATATAAAAATATCAGGAAACTTAACAGAGGTAGGTAGATTCCTGACAGTGATTAATTGTCTTATAATTTGCATATAGACCTCATTTCATATCCTAGAACAATATAGGCATAGCAATCAGCTAAGCATTGTTCTCCAATTCCTAACTGGATCGGTCTGCAGGGATTGAGTGACAGACTTGAATGATAAATCAATACGTGCTTATATGACGAATTTCATAAATATACTTTCAGGATTGAGAAACAAATTTTTATTACAATTTATTTAACATATTGTATAATGTATTATTATATAATCTATTAGCGGTAAAAATTTACATATTAAATTAAATTATTTAAAATAGAATCATATCTGTGAACTTTGCAAATAATAATGTAATAAAAATTATACGTAAGGATATCTGTATCATTCGATGAATAAGTTACGCACTCATGAAACAAATTTGAGATTTTTAAAATACTTAATTAAAAAAAGATCTATACACCTGACAAAAATTATTGGTATATTAATATATTTTATGGTATCTACCTATAGCGGACAACGGAGCACATGGGTCTCCTTAATGTTAATTGGTAAGAGAACGCCGCCCATGAGCATATACATGAGAATATGGTATTTATATTTATTATTTATATTATATTTAATTAAAAAGCAGATCACTTTTCTCTTATATTTGCAAAATATACCCTCATTTTTTTTCACAATTTTTATTAAAACGTTCTGTATATAGTAATATATTTTATTGTAATATGATTTTTATAATAATTCATGTATCTACTTTGATAAAAGTATATATCTTCGTAATAAAGTTCCTAAAGCGGCACTTTTGTGGGCTTCCGATATTCATCGATATTATCACTCACTCTGCGAAACACAGTACAAGTACCGTTTCACGCTGAATATTCTATGAATGCGTTGTATCACTTTGGACGAGCTGGCTCAATTTGTGCGTCCGCATATGTCTCAGCATGGCTTTACCACTGGTGTGATAGTATGAGGGCACACGCCAGACCTCTGTCGAACCCTTCCAGAGACCGAATAAATTATAAATTAAATTATAACAAAGCCAATGCGCGGACTGTGGCTCCGTTTTCCGCTGTAGAATAAAAAAACAACGAAAGAGTGATAATATAATTAAGAAATTTAGATATAAAGCAAAATTCTAGGCTAGTCTATTCCAAAAATTTGTTTCTCCGCGTTCAAGTATCCAATATAATATTAACAAGTAATATCACGCTCGAGGAGGCGAAACGAGACCCTACTTCATTTTAATTCGAAACCTAAAGTCTGCTTTAAATTACAATTTTTGCCTTATAACACCCTCGGTGACCGTAGGGCCAGTACGTTCTTTCTAGTGTCAAGTCGTACCTTAGCGACCCCCTGGGGGCACTTTCAGACCCTTAACGTTTACGACTACGCGATTGCTTTTCTATGAAGGGACTGAAAACGACGAGAGCAGATGCTAAAAGCGGAAGGAGAACGTTATAAGTGGATATCAAATGGTCAAGTTGAGACACGTTGTTTCCTCATTGAGTTAACCACAAAAAATCTTAAGTTTTTTGCTATTGGAAGTGTGATAAACTTATTATACTTAATAGACATGCTGTCTGTATTTAATTATAGCAAAAAATATACACTAAAGCAGTGTTCCGCAAACCTTTTGTGTGCAAGGCTGATCTAGGAAAAGGTAATTTTTTTTAAGTACACCACAAACAAACCAAGTAACATCTTATGTAATTATTATTCGAAATTTATTTGTTTAATAACAAAACAACGAATCAAAACTGTTACGCTAGTGCGATCGCGTGAAGCACATTTTATGGCAAAATTATTTTTTAATCAACACAATTTCCTTCAAGGATTTTTCTAGTTCATTCATTTTTTTAGTACGATCTGTCATTTGCTTCAAAATAGGCCTCAGTTGCGGCAATAACTTCATTCGACAAAAAATTCATCCCAGCGAGCATTCTTTTAAGATCTGAGAAAAGTTGTAGCAATAAGAAAATTGATTTAGATAGCTCTAATGGACTTCAGAAATTCACATTTTGTTATTGATATTCTTATTTGAACAATCGGAAACATTTTAATTGATCTTCCTTTTTTTTATAGTATAGCGGACAACGGAGCAGGTAATTCTTATATGGTAAGAGAATATCGCCGCCCGACAACCGCGCCACAGTCCGAGCATTGGTTGTGTTGTCGGGATTTTTTAAATCTTAATCTTGATTTTGATCTTTGCACAAATCACTATGGTGCAAAGGTTCAGTCGAACGTTAAATGTAATACAATGACCATCATGTTGTGTCAACTAAAGTAAAGACAAAGAGAAATAAACTTATCCCTTGAAGGCCGGCAGCGCACCCGCGGCTCTCTTTGTGCTAAAGGTGGACTAGTTATCTCGATTTTATAAAACTTTTATTAATAAAATAATTTCCCAATTCTATACATGGTTTGCTGTACATTTAAGTATTGTTCGCCATTGAGATGTAACCATGAAATCTATTATGTTTTTATATTATGCCACAAGTCTTTGACATACGAACCAAAACATTATGTAAGATATTCTAATGAAGCGGCCTTAACATCTGCGGCAATGCACAATCAAAAATCTACAAGAAATACACCCGCTGTGAATAAATGTGTCAAACATTTCCACAATGGCATACAGTAGTTCTTTTGAAAGCGAACTAAAACTAACACTGCTAAAGGATTATGATCACTTGTCACTTGAATTTTAAATGTATTCAAAACGTATTGTTCTCAGTGACTTGCGGTTTTAACAAATTCTGAATGTGGCTTTGGAAATCTTTATTAGAGTTAAAATTAGGCATACGAACTCCGAGTGAAACGCAAAAATATTTAAATGAAATTGTCTATTCCCGCCGTTGTAAGAGAATAGAGGTTAAGAAATCAGTTTTTTATGGTATAGCAAAAAACGGAGCAGGTGGGTCTTCTATATAGTAAGAGAACACCGCTGCCCATGGACAATGAGCATGGACAATGTCCATGGGGAAATGTAAGATAATTCAGCATATTAAAAAATACTTTATTCACAGGGCAAAAAGCTTATTAATTAATAATTAATACAAGGTACAGCAGTGGACTTGAATAGGCTGATGATGATGATGATGATGATTATGATGATGATGATGATATAGGAGTTAATATATACCGTCGACAATTATGTACCATGTTTATACTTAAAGTTGCTTATGCGTAAGATAAATAATTTATTTTAACAAAATAACTTTGATTTACAAATGAATATACGTAAAAATAATAAAGAAATATATTTTGTTTGTTATTAGAAAAATTTTTGATTAACTGTCGGAAACAGCAAAAGAAAAATACTTATTCATTTTTAAGCCTTTCTTGAGACCGACTTTTATTAATTTCCCAAAAGTAATTTGTTAAAAACTGGTTACTTACTGTTATACAAAAATTATTTTAATATTAAATTATACTTATAACTCCATAACGCAGACCAAAAATAATGATACAAGAATAAAATCGTATTTCTGTGAGCAAAAAGTAGAGCCATTTTCATCAGTGCTTCATACAAATGTTATGTTTTCATGATGCATTTCCCTCATTTTCAAGGTACGTTCTGAAGTAATGTCATAATAGGTTTACAGGTAACGATAGCAGCTTAACAAAGAATAAGAAATTTGCTCATTCACTCTTTTAAAGAATGAAAAATCCAAATCTTAAATATCTTTTTGACAACCTCGTAGCTAAATGGTTATATGTCTACCATGAAGCGGGTTCGAATCCCGGTCCGGACAAATTATAATTCAATTTATAATTTATTCAGTTTTTGGAAGAGTTTGACATATAAATCATTAATAAAATTATAACATTTTTTTCAGGGATGTGACCTTCTTAGTACCTATGAATTATGATAAGCGTTTCACCGCCCATGGACACCCACTTGAGCTGTGGTTACCAGCTTTAGTAATAACCACGACTAAATACGTCTTTATGTATGGTAATTAAGTATTTTTTTGTTTGTTTTTACTAAATTGTTAATATTTAAAACTAGTTATATTATAGTCTTATAAATTAAGAAGACTGTGATCGTGATATTGTGTGCCATTTAATTTTAGTCAATAAAAGGCTTAATAGATTATAGTTTGAAGAAAAAGTTAAGCTTTTGTAGTTTTATTAATATATTTTAATGTAAAAATAAGATTTGTTTTACTTAATCCAATTCATTATTATATAAAAACCTATTTATTATTATTTAACCATCTTAAATATAAATTATGCAATTTTAGTACCTTTTACATTTGGGGTATACCAAACTCCACCTAGTCATCTCATATACGAAAAGTTAAGTAACTATGCTTCAAGTAAATATAAGTTACCATACTTATAATATAGGATAAAAAAGTTCTATGTAACATCAGTGGGTACACACTGGCGGTTCTAATGTATTTACTCTGTGTTTATATTACGGGAAGTCTGTATAACTTATTCAATATTTCCAAATTGAGCGCGCAACGTTATAATGGAGGTGAAAGAAATACAAAACTCAATGCAAATGGATTTGAGAGGTTATTATTTATTTAATACTGAATATTTACTCTACGCTATGTAAGGTACACTTATGATTATTGGTAATTCGGGTTACAATATTAAATATTGTTTATAATAAACAAATGGAGAACCTCTGCTCGGTACTCCATCTACCAGGTTAAATTATTATTAAATACTTAATTATGTTTTTATCTGATTTTTTTTATTCTATAGCGGACAACGGAGCCGGTGGATGTGCTATATGGTCAGATAACACCGCCGCCTTTAGACAATCGCGCTACAATCCACGCTTTCGTTGTGCTTTCGGCTTTATACCTTGCTTAAGCGGCATAATATCAAGGCCCTCCGATATCTTCACTCACTCAGTGAGACACAGTACATGTACCGTTTCAAGCTGAGCATTATGCTAGCCCGTAATCACTTCGGACGAATCTGCCCAATTAGTGCGTCAGTAAATGCTTCAGCATGGCTCTCCCACAGGTGCGACAATATTAACACACTCGCCCGGCCGCTTTGAAGCCTTTCCAAAGATTATAAAAATTAAATTATAATTTTCTTTGTTCGGACTGGGAATTAAACCCGATATCTCTCACTTCGTGGTAGGCTTATAAAATCACATGGCAACGAAGCTCTCAATATAAAAACATTCTGAAGATAGTTTCCGAGATTTTAAGTATTTAATTAAAAGTATTATTAAAGTATTTCTGATTATTCCTCTCGAGTGACAAACAAAACATTAAGCTATACACTTGTTCCAAATAACAATCGTTATAATTTACACCAACGGAAAGTATAGACATATTTCAAGGATACCCTAAAATGTGCCATATGACCAACGTGTCAGAGCAACCATTTATCATACTAGATATGACAAGTGAATTTATATAAAAAAACAAACAAATTCAGGGACATCGCTAGTGCAGGATAACAATTTAGCTCTTCGCTTAATGTTTTAAATATAGAGTAGTTATTTATAGAGATTTTTTATGGTATAACGGAAAAAAATCAGGTATGCCTATACGGAAAGAGAACACCGCCGCTCATGGACAACCACGCCACAGCAATTTGATGGTGTTGCCGACTTTTTACACTGCTTAAATGGCATAATTCCAACGGCCTCTGATATCCTCACTCATTCAGACTCATTTTGACTTAACACATTTAGGACTTATATATTTTACTGAACTTTACCATCAAATAACTTTAAAGAACAATCAGTATCAAAATACTTTTACAGAAGTTTAGCGTTAAGATTACTATTCTATTATTTAAAAATTTTAAACGTAAATGGAAGACTTTTAAATGAAATATTTTATTTTACATTAAATAAACAAATTTATATGATGTATGTATAATAAAGCAATGAAAGTTTATTATATATCTAATTATTAAAGATATCTAAACATTTTCTATAAATATTTAATCATTATTCAATAGTATTTTAGTTTTAATTCCTAAAAAATACACAAAATACTCACATTCTCCAGTATTATAATTAATTATTGAAGTATTTCCAAACAAATACGACTTGGCGACCTTTAAGAAAAGAGGCCTGGGATCGTCAACGGGTGGAGGACCACTTTCCCTAGGTGAGCTTCCTGCTCGTTTGCCATCAATTAAATAAATAAATTTAAAAAAATAATTATAGTTTAAAACGGAAATGAAGGTATAAAATAATTATCTGACAATTTGAAAAATAATATGTAATATATTTAGTATATTTATAATTTATAAAAAAAACTTCCATAAAATTTATGGATTATTCTGAAGAAGATCTGTATTAGTTCAAACTGAGCTTTAAAAACATGGAAAAACTGCTCTAACTTTATTGAATATCTAAATAGTTCTTTAGATTTTGGGATCACGTTCTTAATTGATCAGCATTTATTCTATGTGAAATATTCAATTATAATACAGTCAAACCTGGATTAGTGAGAGCTGGGTAAGTGAGAAAACTCTATCACCATCATCATCAGCCTATAAAGTCCACTGCTAGATAGGCCTCTCCCAAAGACGCCCACCCGTTACGATCTTGAGCGATGTGGGTCCAGCAGTTGCCCGCGACCTTCGTGAGATCGTCTTTCCATCGCGTGGCGGGACGTTCTAAAAAAAGAAAACTCTATAAGTGAACCCGTATAGCCAGAATCCGTCATTTTTAGATCCCAAAACCTCTATTAGCGAGAAACAGAAACCTCTGTAAGAGAGTCGTTTTTCCCTCATGGACCTCTGTAAGTGAGACTGATACTTATTTATACCTCTATCAGCGACAATCGAGCTTTTTTCATTTATTTTATTTAGGAGGAACTATAGCTACATTAAAAATTACATAGTGCATGAATTTTAGTTTTATTGTCGTGGCTCAGTACTCTGTGGACAAAGCACTAAGCAGGGGGAATGCGAGGGTCCTAAACAATAGCAAGATAGCAATTTGATATTCCAGCCACATTTTTAATAAGTGCTGGTACTGTAATGGCTGAGTAGCCCACTCTTTATAACTTTTAAATGCCATGCGATTCAGATGGTCACTTTTATTAGGGTGGTGAGGAGATTTTTTAACAGACTCTCAATACAAACTAAAAGCAAGTTTATGTGTTTGTTTATAGATTCAATTGACTGTCTATTATTTCACTAAAATCATATTTTTGTTGAGTTTTTTTCCGTGAGAGTGCCATGTTGAAACATATACTGACGCACTAATAGGGCCGGCTCGTCCGAAGTGATATCACGGGCTCACAGAATACTCAACGTGAAACGGTACTTGTACTGTGTTTTGCAGTTGAGTGAGGATATCGGAAGCCCTTAAAAGTGCCGCGTAAAAGCAGGCAACACAACCAATACGCAGATTGTGGCGCGGTTGTTCATGGGCGGTGTTCTCTTACTATATTCGAGACCCACCTGCTCCGTTGTCCGCTATATCATCAAATAAATAATAATATTACAAATATGGGTTTTAAAATAGGAGAAATTTATAAGATATAAACATTTTACCGCTCTCTAGTATTTTAATTGAAATATCTACCTATAATAATAATTTGAGTAAAATGTGATAATAAAATGTAAAATATAACGATAATTAATCTTCTGAAGCATTAAATCTTTAAAATTCAACTGTATGTTAAACCATGCTAAAATAAGATCTACTCTTGAATAGTTGGTTTTTTTTTTGCATCAACAAAAATAGCTTAGCGAGATAGAGACAGAATGATCAAGATATTATTCTTATTATGCTAGATATTTAAGTTATTTTTTTATACACAAATGAGAATTTTTTATATATAAACGTTGGAAAACGAGCAGGAGGCTCACCTAGCGCAAGCGGTCCTACGCACATGGATACTCCTAGCCCTTGCAGCCGCGGGTGTGTTGCCGACCTTTAAAGAATATGTATGTACGCTCTCTTCTTGAAGGTCCCCAAATAGTGTTGTTTTGGAAATACCCCTGCTAGCAGCTGATTCCACAGATTAGTCATGCACGGCACATAATGCTTTAAAAAAACGCTCAGTTGTGGAATGACAAACATTGAGGTGAAAAGGATGAATCTTTGTATTCTTTCTCAATGTTCGATGGTGAACTTCAGCAATAGGTATCAATCTAAACAGCTCCTCCGAACATATTCCTTAAAAGCCGGCAACGCATCCGCGACTCTGCAAGGGCTAGCGGTGTCCATTGGCGGAGGACCGCTTGCCTCTATGTGAGCCTCCTTCTCGTTTGCCACCGTTCTTATAAAAAATAATCTAAATAAATGACAGATATGAAATCAATATGAATTTTTTATTGGTAGGCGAGCCCGTTACATTATCATAACAGTATTACTCATAAGGTGAATGTTTTATGCATCATCATGGTGTATTGTCCCACATCTGTTCCAGTATCTGAGTGGCTTTTTGTGTTTTTTGACATTGATGTGTGAGTTTAATGTGTTTTTAGTATACAATTAAGTTTGATTGCATTATTTCTTTGCGAAAACCTATTTAAAAT